>JAKUCV010003540.1:11457-64022 GCA_028386065.3 Turnera subulata
GGATTCGGAAAAGGCCAGAAAAATTCCAAATGCAAGTCGGTTCCTAGTCTCCTACACCGCCATTGTAATCCATGATGGTATAGGAGTAAAGTCCTAGCTCTATATATATGCACCCCTAGTTAGCTATAAACAAAGGTAAAGCTTAAACCTACAAAAAATTTCAAGAGCGTGGAGAGGTGTAGCTTGGGTTGGTGATTGTTACTCTGGGGCTAATTAACATGGCTGTCTCTGCACTCACAGTTCTTTTTCACGACGAATGTACTGACAAGGCAAATTGTATGGATTCCAACAAGGCACAAGGAGAACACACGGAGAAGAAGGCAAGCAAAGAGAATAGTAGTTGTACTACTACTGCTACTAAATGTGGTGCTAGCGAGGAAAAATTCTCTTGTAGCCAATTTCAGATGCCCCTTCACTACCCAGGATACACCAAGAAACATTATGAAGTCATGGACGAATGGGAACTTAACCTGCTCCTCGTTGATTACGGATTACAAGGCTATACCCATCATGACTTGGCTTACAAAAGAAATTTAGCTATGGGTACCTTCCTCTGGAATCAGAATGATACTGTTCAGGATTCTCCTGCTCCTCCTCAGGGGAAGGAAGTCAGTGTAGTTCTGTTCTTCTTGCTTGGACTACTAGGGTTTGCGTGAGGTGGTTTATGTTATGACTTACGGCTTCCTATCTGTAATGTTTCATGTTTGGATTGTTAAACTCTTCATTATGGAAGTTCCACTTTTCTTTCTCTTTTTTCTATATCGCTCCAATACTATAAAATTTTTCGTCTTTTACTTTCTCCTTGTAAATTTGTAATGATAGTAGTATTTTTTTGTCAATGTAGTTCCGTTTACGTATCTCTAGCTCCCTACCAAGCCTAATCCCAAATGCTGAGCTTAATCCCAAGTAAAAACTCTAATTTATAATGCGAGCAATCTTAGTGCACTAAGTCCATGGACTTGCAACATCACAGCGATCATGGTCTTTAGTCTTTACGGAATGTTTATCAGGTTTTTTAAAGAGAAAAACAAGTAGATTTGGGATGATACCCAATTTTATACATAGGTTTGCCTTGCTCTACAAATGTTCTACAAATATCCCCCGGGTTTGTATCAGAAAAAAGGAAAAGTATAGTTCATGTTACTAGCTGCTTGCATTCGTATGCCTTCGGGGCAAGCATGGATCCTCGTCAAAATGGTCTTGATCAAATATAAAATGTTACTAATACACAGCTAAACCTCCTATGCTGCAGTGGCATGACAAGCCATGTGGTGCATGGGAGGGCGATAAGTTTCAGCGCCTACCCACATCAATATTCTAATATGTGGCTCAAGCAAGAATAATATGTGGCTCAAGCAAGAACAAACTAAGCAACATCAAGAATAAAATCAAAACAACAAATAAATCAAAGCAGTGTATTTTTATTTGAATGGTGTGAACTCGGTTAGTACCTCAATAACTGACAACAGCCGGTATTTGCAGTCAAAATATAAGGGGAACTAAAAGGATAACTAAACGCAAAAGTATACTTTGATACACATGATAACAAGATCCATAGCAGTCTAGAGGAAAATAATGTATGGGGCAGCTAGAGGCCCCATTTTATGAAGAAAGCACTTTCTGAACCTCAGTTGTAACCTCCTTTGGAGGTTTCTCTGCCGGAAGGTCCGCAACCACCCCCTTTTGCTTATAATAGTCAATGACCTGCAGTTCAAGCGACGCAAGACTATTGTTAGCAAGAGAAGCATAATATAACAAGAATTAAGTGAGGAAAAAAAATCTGTAAACAACAGTAACGTTTGGGCACAAATACACATGTTAAGTAGTTGGCTAAGCCAAGGAGGTGGTTGGAATTAGTGGTTTCATGTCTTAGGATGGCCTACAGAATTATGGGTTGCAATGAGCAATGCCTCCCTATTTCAGCCTGGTTTAGGAGGCACGTCTCTTCTATCTTGCCAACTTCCAAATACTATACTAGGCATGATCTTTCACCTTATTTCTTTCCATTTTTGTTCTTCCCATAAAATGAAAGTTCATCCAATATCAGCCCATCATAACAAAAAAGAGAGAGAAAGCATACCGGTTCAGTTTGCTTGTGAAATGCCTCAAGCCTAGACTTAAGAACAGCAGCAGTGTCATCTTTACGTTGAATCAAGGGTTCTCCAGTTACCTTCAACAGAAAACAAGTAGTTTAGGTCAATATATGTCCAAAGGCCAACTTGAGTCATTCAGCAAATGAAGGAATTACTGCAGCAAACAAGCATGACCAACATTGTTGTCTAAGCCATACTTGACTCCAGCTGATAACTTTAATTACAATCAGAATAACATAGACCACAAAGAAAATGGCAAGGGCCAAATGTCGTCTTTTCAGATTAACCAGTAGTAAACTTCATCAATCCACCCACTCCCGTGCATCCAAAAGTTTAGCAATAAATGAATAGCAAATGTTTTGAATGTTTTATTGACAAAAAAACCCCTTCTACCAATTTATATGCTCCAAAGTCATCAATCAATCAATTTGCATTTTGTTAAATAAAGAAACTTCAGAAGAGGGATTGTTCATGTTGCCTTACATCATCAAAACCTGGAGCCTTAGGAGGTGCAAATTTTGTGTGGTAGGTTCTACCACTGGAAGGGTGAATCCAGCGACCGGTAATTCTCTCCTCCAAAATCGCATCATCAATTGCGAAGTTGAGTACCTTGTCTACTTTAGTTCCCTGCTTTTCAAGCATCTCATCAAGCTGCCCAAATGAATAACATAATGGTTAGAGGTGCATGACGAAGACATTGACAGAATAAACACAATATAAATCCACACAGGGCAGCATATAGACACCTTCTGGGCTTGGACCACAGTCCTTGGGAAACCATCAAGAATGAAACCTTTCTGGCATGAAGGCTTCTTCATTGCTTCATCTATTATGCCAACAACCAAGTCATCAGAGACAAGTCCGCCCTGATTTGACAACATGAAACCAACTGTTAGAAGAACCCTGGCCGAAAACTATGAAGAGCTACAGTAGTAAGACTCTTAGAGTAATAAAATCTAACCTTGTCCATAGCCTCTTTAGCCTTAATACCAAGAGGGGTTTTTGCAGAAACAGCAGCTCTCAACATATCACCAGTAGCCAAGTGACATAAGCAGTACTCATCCTTGATCAGTGGTGATTGAGTACCTTTTCCTGATCCAGGAGGACCTGCCAGACATGAATACAACTAAGATAAGCTTGCAAGCAATAAAAAAAAAAATAAAGTTGAAAGATCTTCCCACCAAATACGTGATTTAAGAAAAAAATTTCTAGCGCATCTTTCGGACTAAAAATCCAATTGGAATTGAATGTAATGAAATCTGGCACTACATCCCTCATTGCACCAACATCTATCGAAATCACCATTATAGTTATAGGTATCCACCAAATAAGACCATAACTAGGTCAGTTTTTGTCTGGTTCATTCTAAATCGTGCTAAGACCATTTGGCGACGAGAACTTCCTATAACGCTCTGTAAATTGGGACACGCAAATCAAACATTTTATGTAAATTTGTAGCTTTAAACAATCAAAAGCACAAATCGCGTCGATATCAGAGGCCAAAACAATAAACAACCAATTGGCTACATAAAAATCGTTCATTAACTCCCCAATAAAGAAAAATTCACAGCTATTTTGCAATTCCCAGCTGCGAACAAGAGAACAAACGTAGCACCACACTCAACTTTTTAAACACCAAACGACCCAAAGTTTTCATCTTTTCATTTTTCTGCAATGAATATGCTACCAAAGAGCAAGTAAAGTCAAACAAAGAACAAAACTTTCAACCAGAAAACATTAATAAATGACAAATTCCCGGATCTGCAAAATACCCAGCAATAAAACAGAATTTCAAAGAGTAAAAATGAAAAAGAAATGGAAACTGACATTGCACTTGAGCTGGAAAAGAACCCGCTTGACTGAGACAGAGATACTAGAGAGAGAGAGAGAGAGAGGGCATGGCCGAAGAGAGAAACAGGAAGAAGGGGGTAGCTAACCAATGAGGATGAGGCGCTTGTCGGGTTTGGTGGAGCACTTCATGCGGCGGAGGAGCTCCGTCATGAGATCCACCGACGGCACGTCTTCCAAGTTAGCCGCTGAACTGCTCGCCATTTCTTTTTGTTTGTTATCTCTGGTTTAGAGAGAGGGAGTTGTCTTCGAGGAGAAACTGGGTAGGTTTAATAGCAGCAGAGACTTTTGGACCGAGAAACTAAAATAGGGAGCGGAGATGGGGGGTTTTTGATGTGTTTTATGTGTGTGTGTTTTTTAATGTTTTAAGGTTTGGTTTGGTTGGTGTGTGTGTGAACAGAAAGGGAAAAAGTTAGGTGCTTTGCTTGTTCGGATTCGGACCATTCTATGCTTCAAACCCAAGCAGACCAGGGCCTTGTAATCTCCTGGGCTTAAATGACTATTCTATCCTTTATGTGAGCCCACTTTTAATTATTCCTCAACTTTTCATTTTTTTTTAACATAAAAAAACTTGGTCAAGATTATCTCGGGTGTCTTAGCAGCTTTAAGAGGATTTTTACCAATGCTTGTTGGGTGTGGTAATTGTGAGTTCGACCCTTATTATTATTTTTTTATATGTATAATATAATCAATTAAAAGTGAGCATGAATTTTGCTTTCATTTAGCATCTCTTAGTGAGGGGGATATCAATTCAATTAAAGGGAGTGAGAGTGCAATTTGCGAAGCTTATAGATAAGAAGCGGGATTGTGGAGCTGTGAAGCGGCAAAGCCGACCACTGCCTTCATTCCTCTCGCTTTGCTCGAGCAGGGATCAACCTTTTAGTCGAGTCACCGTCTCCAAAGGACCAATTCCTTCTCTAACTTCTACTTGGGTCACTCCTCGGAAAGATTCTTCATTCGAGTTAGCTTCTTTTCTTAGCTCCTCTCCTTTCAGTCGAGCTACCCGCTGACGCCCCTTTATTCTTCACATTCATGTGCTCCACCCTTCTTTCCCAAGCGATTCTCTTCCGTCTATGGCATTTGTGTCACCGCTTCGCTCCTTTGCAGAAGCCCATTACATTCTTCCGCCACAAGTCTACTTCAAGGCAAGCTGGATCTCCTAGTTCGGGGTGGAACTATTACGGAGGTGTGGCCTCAAGATCTAAAGGCCCCCAAAAGCCTTACGTTCCCGATCCCATATTCCCGAGCCTTTTTTAATCTTCTATTTACCGGCCTGAAAACCAGTCCATAATCATAATGTGGTTTTGAATCACCTTGGTAAGTTCATACTGTTAAGTTAAGATGTGCTTGCTCATCGCTCACCTGAGCCGTATGATGTCTTTCTTCGTTGTTCACCTCATGGCCAATAGGCCAAGTAAAGCATCAACCGCACCAAAGAAAAAGAACCCAATTTCTTTCAGTCAGGCCGATAAACTACCTCAAAAAAGGAAGTTCCCCCAGAGGAAGCGCAGCGCCCGTTTTACCATTGGTATCAGGTAAGAACACCCAAACTCAAGCTTTCTCAAAGCAAATTCTCCATATATGCTAAATGCAAAGAGTTTGATCCTTATCATTCAGAAGAATAATGTACATTAAGGAAATATTTAAATTTGCTCAATTATAGGAAGAAAATGCTCTTGTTTTCTGTGAAAGGAAAGAAAATTCCCTTATTGATTAAATTATCCCTGAACATTTATTCATAAGGATAAAGTTGAATTGGAAACATTTAATTACAATCTTACCTCATAAATCATGAGATTCGTTGCAATTTGCTCAACCATTTTGAATTATATTTTCAGGCCAAAGCAACCTCCCTAATATTTTACCTTTATGTTCTCGGCAAAAAAAAAAAAAAAACCTCCCTAGTATTTACATGATTATATAATGATGTCATGATGATGGTTTTCTCAAGCAAACAATTTGGCCATCATTGCAATTAGGATCATTTTTTCCATTCATTTACAGTTTGGGCCGGATCGGGCTTTTCAATAAAGGAGAAAAGCTAAGCCAGGGCCTATAATATAAGCTTCCCATGGCGGGACTTTGAACTGCTTTTCCTAGGGATTTACTTGAACGGAACAAGACAGAAGGGTTGCCACCACTTGCCACTTCCATAAACGTGGAAGAGAAGACATAGTTTCAGGCGAAGTTAGTATCCAGACAAGATTAAAAGTCAGGTTAGTTGAACCGTTCCTTCAAGTATATGCGCTTCTAAAGTTTCAATTCGATGATTCGTTTCTTTTGCACAAAGAAATTGTTGCTGGGAGTAAAGCACAGGACTTCTCTACCTACTGTGTGCAATGGATATTTGTACACGACTAAATCCAGTAGGGAAACCATTTCAGACCCGGAAAAGTATCTTACTGTTTCTTATCCTCAGAATTCATGTGGGTTTTCTTTAGAATCTGCTACTTCAGCTTCTAAGAAGCGCAAAATTGATGAAGTGCAGAATCCTGATTCGGTCCTCAAGTTGCTTAGATCTTACGGGCTTAATGAGACCCATATCAAGAAATTAATCACCGCACGCCCAGCGGTACTCTTGGCTGATTTTGAGAATACCCTTAAGTCTAATTTAGAGGTGTTTGTCTCTTTGGGGTTTTCTGGCACCAACCTTGGCAAGCTGTTTGTTAAGTATCCTAGGGTGCTTGGATGTGATGCAAAAGAAACTGTTGAGTTCCTTAGAGAATATGGTTTTAGTAACGAACAGATAGCGAGTTTCACCTTGAAGCGGCCTACATTGTACTTGCACAATGCGCATGAGAATCTCAAGCCAAAGTTTGAGTTTTTGAAGTCCTTGGGGTTTTCCCCTGTTGATGTGGCAAAGCGTTTGTCGATGCAGCCATTTATCTTGCAGAGTAGCCTAGAAAACAGGATCATACCTGCTGTGCGGGTCCTTCGCCGTATTCTTGGAAGCGATGAGAATGTCGTCAAAGCACTTGGTGCATGCTTCATGATTGCTGAACGCAGAGATTTGGATAAGGTGCTTGAGGCCAATATAACTTTGTTGCTGGACCGTGGTGTGCCAAAGGACTTGGTGTTGCGGATGTTCATGCAAAGACCAAAATACTTGCTACTGAAAACAGATCGTTTGAATGAGGTAGTTACTGAAGTTGAGAAACTGGGACTTCATCCATCCAACATGATTTTTCTGTTGGCTGTTCGCACTTTGGGTCTCACTAACAAGGAACTGTGGAAGAAAAGAGTTGAAGCTTACCAAAGTTTTGGCATGTCAAAGGATGAGATCTATTTGGCATTCAAAATGCAACCGCAGTTCATGGAAGTGTCAGATGAGAAAATCCAAAAATTGATGAGTTTTTATCTTTACAAACTGAAGTTGAGGCCTTCTGACATTTCTAAGCAACCAAAGCTTATGCTGCTTAGCCTTGATAAGAGGATCATGCCAAGGTGTGCAGTTCTGCAAATTTTACTCTCAAAAGATTTGATAAAGAGGGATATCAAGCCTTATATTCTTGCAATGACAGAAAAAAAATTCCTGGAGAATATATTGAGCAAGTATCAAGACGTGGCTCCAGAAGTTGTATTAGCACACCAAGGCAAGGTACAATTTCATGGTTTTCCTGAAGATGTCAAAATCGGATTTATGTGACGCCATTAGTTGAGAAGGCAGTACGGTTATGTAGTGTAATTCCTACATTCTGAGTCAGCATGTGTGATTCATAGTCAGTTGTGACAGGGAAATGATCAACAATGGCACTATCCTATTTGTCTTCTAAGTTCTAACATCAGTAGACGTCTGAAACAGTCCTGTTTCGCTAGTGGCAAATCTCACTGGAAATTTTTGGACAGAGTCTGAAAAGGAAAACTGCTAGTGTCCGGTGACCTGTCCATATGACTGATGGAGTATGAAATCTTTGCGTTTTGCTTAGTATAAATTCAAAAGGGGCTTGACGCATGTGGGTAGTTGGCACCACATTTTTTCTTTCTTTTGCTTCTGTTTTGCTTACCAGATATGCTGTGAAACTTGTCTTTTGGTATATATATGGGATGAATTTACAGTTCTTATGATTTGGAATTTCTGCTCTGTTCGTTTTGCTAAGGAATTTAAGGAAACAGTTCCATGACAATAATACTCCCAATTGGCCAAGGAAGTGGCAAATGGCTGATGAGGCATTTCAAATAGTTGCAGGTTGGTTTTCCTAAATGGATTCATGTTGCTTGTGTATGTAACTGTGACAATTTAACCCTGTAATCATAAGTTATTTATCAGAGCCAAAAATTTGTGAAGAGAAGTTGCTCGAGTCGAATTGATGGGAAACAGATAATTTTTCACTACAACAATATTGTAATGACATAATGCTCGTTTTGTCAAAACAATTTGCTCATCCTGGCATGCTTTTAGTCAAACACTGAACCTTCTGCTTAAAGAAGGAAGAAAAGACAAAACATCAAAAAAAAAAAAAAACAAGGACACGACACCGTTTAGGTTTCGGATAGTGTTTTAAGTAGGCCTGGGCCCATTTTGTATGGCAATCTTATTATAGCCCAAATTAACCCTTTCCTTGTGAAACTGAAATGCAGGTTTCTAGGTTTCGTCCAAATCGGTAAGAACTAAGAACCGCAAGCCCAGATTTGTGCGTGTGATAACTTGTTTTTCGTCTGTTCTTCCTGTAACTTAATAAAACCCAACAAAGAGGAGAGTGAACTCGTGAGATTCGTGAGAGTTGGAGCGAACTCAAAGGCCAGCACCCAACAAACACCATCGTAAATCCCAGGTACCTGTCTTCACCAGTTTGCACCCTGTTGTGATGATTCGTTTGTTTTTCCCGACATTAACAAGATTAAGGCACCAACAGAAGTCACTTCTTACACCGACAAGTGCCTTTATATGTTTGTACACGACTTCTTCTCCAAAACCCGTCTCAGACACCATAGACCCTCAATCTCTCACCATCTCTTACCTCCAGAAAGCATGTGGGTTGTCCTTAGAATCAGCTACTTCAGCTTCTAAGAAGCTCCTGATTGTTAACAAGGAGAAGCCCGACAAAGTCCTGTCCTTGTTGAGGAGTCACGGGTGGGTACAGACTCACATCCAGAAGTTGATCACCGCTTGCCCAATGCTGCTTTCGGCTGATTTGGAAGGTACGCTTAAGCCCAATTTGGAGTCTTTTGCATCTTTGGGGTTTTCAAGTTCCAGTCTTGCCAAAATGGTTGACAAGTGCCCTAATCTACTTGTATCGGATGCAAAGGCAAAGGCTGAGTTCTTTAGAGAAAATGGTTTTAGTGACAAACACATCGCAATTATGATCATGAAAAGACCCTCTCTGTATACATACAATGCGCACAAAATTTTTAAGCCAAAGTTGGAGTTTTTGAAGTCCTTGGGCCTTTCAGGGTTTGAAATTGGAAGGATTATGACTAGTGACCCCTATATCTTGGAAAGGAGTCTAGAAAAATCAATTATACCGCGTATTGAGCTCCTCAGGAAAATTCTAGGTAGTGGTGAGAATCTCGTGAAGGCAATAAAAACGAGCTTCAGCATTCTTGATCACACTCTGGTGCATATTGAGCCTAACATGTCTTTGTTGAAAAACCATGATGTGCCGGAGTCCTTGATATTGAAATTGTTCTTCATTCAACCAAAAGTATTGCTGCAACGGACTAATCGCTTAAATGAAATCGTAGCTGATCTCAAGTCATTGGGTTTTAGTCCCACTAAATGTAATGTGCTTTTTCTTTTAGCTTTGCGCACAATGACGGTGAGGAGAAAAGCACTATGGCAGGAAAAGTTGGAAGTTTACAGAAGTTTTGGCATGTCTAAGGACGAGGTATATTCTGCATTTAAGAGGCAACCCCAGTGTATGGATGCTTCAGTGAAGAAAATAAGAAAACTGATGGGTTTCTTTACTAATGAACTGAATTTGAAGCCTTCTGCAATCGCAAACTGTCCAAGTATTATGATACTCAGCCTGGAGAAGAGGATTGTGCCTAGATGTTCAGTTTTGCAAATTTTGATGTGTAAGGGGTTGGTGAAGCGAGATACTAACCTTATTTATAAATTTAGAATGTCCCATAGCTCGTTCAAGGAGAGATTTGTCAGCAAGTATCAGGATGTGGTTCCTGAGGTTCTTGAGGCTTACAAAGGCAAGATAGAATTTCGAGGCTTTCCAAAAGATCTCAAGAAGTCAATGGTGTAAACACTGAATGAATTCTGACATGGAGTTTTGGGTTTATACTAATTCCTTCTAACTGGCCAAATTAACATCAGTAGACATCTGAGACTGTTCTGGCTCAAAAAACTGCAACCTCTTTAACATCAAGGTTGGAGATTTTAGGAAATGGTCTCAAAACAAGTATTCAATGAGCTTTCTAACATTTTTTCCTCGAGGACTATAAGCTCATTCTGTTAGATTTCTGGCAATCAGGATACTTTAGGTTTATTGTATCTTCATATTAAGTTCAATTCCCTGTGAGTGCCACATTGATTGTTCCATGGTGGCTCTGAGCTAATTTTTAAAGACTGTTTTGTATCTGTACACATTTTAGCATTTTATTGCACTTGCTTGTATTTTTCAAACGGAGTAATTTGTCTGCTTGGTGTTCACAAGGCATAGGGGCAGTAGTCTCATGTAGTAACCTTCATCCATCAACTAGTATTACAAAAAAAAAAATCCATGTCTTATTGAAGCAGTGCAAGCAAGCATCAACTGAGTCATTTAGGATCCAAGTCTCTCAGGTTGTTTACATGAATTCGATGATGATAGGGGTTTGTGGGTTTAATCTGTTGCGAGATCTTGCTTATTGATGGGCTTGACTTGGTTTGCATCAGATGGGTTACTTTACCGTAACATGGTCAGTTTCAGGGGCTTACTGCCTGGTTCATCTCAAAATCTTTGCTTGAACCAGTAGCGTAAGTCTTCATAATTTGAGAAAAGGATGGCACCATAGGCATAGACTTGAAAGTCATACCATCCTTTGTCTGATAGGGTGTCCTCTAACAATTTTGATTCTCTATCTCCTTCTCATTCGAACATCTCAATACTTTTTTCATATGATTGTTATTGTCTGATTATGAAATCTTTGCCTTTTGCTTAGTATAAATTCCACAAGGAGTTTGACGCATGTTAGTAGTTAGCCCCAAAATTTGTTCTTTCTTTTGCTTACCAAATATGCTGCGGAACTTGTCTGTTGATATAATATGGGATGAATTTACAGTTTTTTATGACTTGGAATTTCTGATCTGTTCGTTTAGCAAGGAATTTACGGCAACAGTTTCCACAATGGCAACAATACTCCTGATTGGCCAAGGATTGGAAGTGGAAAATGGCCGATGAGGTATTCAAATAGTTGCAGGTTGGTTTTTGTAAATGCATTCACTGGGATAAAAGTCCTCAAATGCATGTTGCTTGTATGAGTTATATGTATTTTTAACGCTTTAATCCTGTAATCATAAGTCATTTATCAGAGCCAAAAAATTGGGAAGAGAAGTTGGTCGAATCGGCCTGAGCATGATAGCTCAAGTGACATAAGTCTTTGGTTACCACCAAGGCCACTCGGGTTCTAACCCGGGTGGGAAAAATTTGGATTGAATTAGGATGCGGTGGGGTATATATATATAGGATTGGTGAGCAGAACTAAAAAATGAAGTTGGTCACTCTGAATTGAAGGGGAAAAAAATAATTTTCACTACTATAATATAATGATAACCTAGTGCTCCTTTTCTCAAAACAATTTGATCATCCTTGCCTGGCATTCCTTTGGTCAAAAGAGGAGTCATGGTTCTGTCAACCTTCTGCTCCGAGAAAAGGGTTTTTGGCATATTTAGTATCAAGTTATTAAATTTCATTTTTTTATATACCTGAAGTTTTGTTTTGTTCAATTCTATATCCAAAATTTAAAATTATGTTTAATTATATATTTAAATTTTTAAATTATGTTCAATTGTGTACTTCCGTCAGTTTCAAGTGCTGATTCAGTTGCCCGAGTGTGGGCCCTATTGACATTTTTTGCCACGTGGTCGATGAATGTAGCTGCCACATATCAAAAAAAAAATAGTTGATCCCACATCCGGACAGTTGAGTCATCACTTGGAGCTGACCGAGATATACGATTAAACATAATATAAAAGTTTAAGTATATAATTGAATAAAATAAAAATTTATCAATGTGGGGTTGGTCCAAGTGGTAAGTGGCTTGGTTCCGCTTAAGCGAGGTCTCGGGTTTGAATCCTCGTGTACGCAGAAAATCTCCATCGGGAGACTCACCCACCATATCCAGGTGCGCGACGCGGGTCGTCTTTGCTCCGGATACCGGATGGGAAACCAAAAAAAAAAAAATTAGGTACATAAATGAAGAATTTAATAACTTACATACTAAATACGTCAAAAAGAAAACTCAAAAAAAAAAATCATAAAGCAAAAGGAACCAACCAGGAAAACGTTAGCACCTTTTTAGGCCTGGCCCGTTCTATAAGTATATGCTATCTTTGGGGAGCCTGGATTAACCCTTTCCTTATGAAATTGAAATGCGGATTTCTATAGGTTTCGTCCAAATCGGCAAGAACCCCCAATACGCAGAAAAAAGAGGAGAGTGTGTGAACTTGTTTTTCATCTGTTCTTTCTGTAACTAATAAAACCCAAGAAAGAGGAGAGTGAGCTCGTGCCATGCGTGATTAGGAACTCGAAGGCCAGCACCCAACACCATCGTAAAATTCCAGGTACTTGTCTTCACCAGTTACACTCAGTCGTGATGATTCGTCTGTTTCTCCCGACATTAACACGATTAAGACACCAACAAAAGCCAGTTCTTACACCCGTAAGTGCATTCATATGTTTGTACACGACATCTGCTCCAAAACCCATTTCAGACATCACAGACCCTCAATCTCTTACCATCTCTTACCTCCAAAAAGCATGTGGGTTGTCCTTAGAATCAGCTACTTCAGCTTCTAAGAAGCTCCTGATTGTTAACAAGGAGGATCCCGACAAAGTTCTGACATTGTTGAGGAATCACGGGTGGGCACAGACTCACATCCAGAAGTTGATCACCAGTTACCCAATGTTGCTTTTGGCTGATTTGGAGGGTACTCTTAAACCCAATTTGGAGTCTTTTGCATCTTTGGGGCTTTCAAGTTCCAGTCTTTCCAAAATTGTTGACAAACGCCCAACTCTACTTGTATCTGATGCAAAAGCAACGATTGAGTTCTTTAGAGAAAATGGTTTTAGTGACAAACAGATGGCAGTTATGATCATGAAGCGACCCTCACTCTACGCGTACAATGCGCAGAAAACTTTTAAGCCAAAGTTGGAGCTGTTTAAGTCAGTGGGTCTTTCAGAGTTTGAACTTGCAAGGGTTTTGTCTTCTAAGCCGTATATCTTGGAGAGGAGTCTAGAAAAATCAATTATACCGCGAATTGAGGCCCTCAGGGAACTACTAGGAAATGATGCAAATGTCTTAAAAGCAATAAGAGCAAGCTTCACGATTCTTGAAGATCCTCTGGTATATGTGGAGTCTAACATGTATTTGTTGGTAAGCCATGGTGTGCCTTGGCCCTTGGTATTGAAAATGTTCCTCATCCAACCAAAAGTATTGCTGCAACAGACTAGTCGTTTAAGTGAAATCATTGCTGAACTCAAGTTAATGGGATTTAGTCCTAGTAAATATAATGTGCTCTTTCTTTTAGCTATGCGCACATTGACGGTAAGGACTAAAGCACTGTGGCAGAAAAAGTTGGAAGCTTACAGAAGTTTTGGCATGTCCAAGGATGAGGTTTATTTGGCATTCAGGATGCAACCCCACTGTATGGAAATTTCAGTCGAGAATATCCAAAAGTCGATGAGTTTCTATATTTACAAACTGAAGTTGAAGCCTTCTGCGATTTCCAAGCATCCAAATCTCATGATGTTTAGTATTCAGAAGAGGATAGTACCCAGGTGTGCTGTTCTGCAAATTTTGTTCTCAAAAGATTTGATAAAAAGGGATATCAACATTTATTATGTACTTGCAATGACTGAAAAACTTTTCCATCAGAGAATATTAAGCAAGTATCAGGACGTGGCTCCAGAAGTAGTGTTGGCACATCAAGGCAAGGTGCAATTTCAACGTTTTCCTGAAGATGTGAAATTGTGAGTTATATGAGGCTGTTAGTTGAGAAGCCAGTCTGATTGTGCCACTGTAATTCCTATATTCTGTGTGAATATGTCTGATTCATAACCATTTGTGACTGGGAATGATCAACCATGGCTGTGCCCTCTTTGCTACCAAACATCAATTGATTCACCAGTGGCAAATGACAGTGTAATTTTTTTGGGAAGTGTTGTGAAAAGGAAAACTTCTAGCATCTGGTTACCTCTCTGGAGGACTATCAAATCCTTTGCCGTTTGCTTAGTATAATTTTCTGTTTTGTTGAAACTGAGTGTATAAATTCAACCAAGGAGCTTGAGGCGTGTTAATATTTGATCTAACTTGTGGATAATAAATGGTTAGCATCAAAATTTGTTCTTTGTTTTGCTTCAGTGGATGTGCTGTGAATCTTTTGTCTTTTGATATATGGGATGGGTTTGCTGTTCTTTATGGCACTTGAATTTCTGTTGTGTTCTCTGTTAGCTAATAAGTTTTAAGGTAACACTTCTATAATGGATGATTAGTCCTTTGTAATGATCCTAATTGGCAAAGGAATGCAAGTGGACAGTGGCTGATGGCTGATGAGTGATGACCAGGTTGTTGCTTTTTCACATTGTTTGGTGAAACTGTACTCAATTGTCCTTCAAGGCCATGAAAATAGCAAGAAATGTTGCCGTTTATTGGGTGGTAAAGGCTCGAGTCTTTGATCCTCTTTGTATAAGTTATATATATATTTGACGTTAAAATCCTGGCTCAGGCCAAAAGCTTGGGAAGAGAAGTTGTTCCAGTCGAATTTATGGGAAAAAAGAACCCAATTTATCAATCTCTCAGTTTATCATCTCACAATACAATATAAAATGACATAAAGCTCGTACTTTCAAAAAATTTGCTCGTCGTTGCATATTTTTTTGGTTAAAATGATACTAGCTACGTTCGTTTGGGTGTGGAATAATATTCATTTATTTCCAACTTCTGCTAAAAAGCAAAGAAGACGAAGAAAAAAAGAACTGGCCTAGCCCATTTTTTATGTCATCTTACCAGAGCCCAAATAAACCCTTTTGATGAGTATGAAATGTACGGGGCTTCTTCTTATAAGTTTCATTCAAATCGGCAAAAACCCTCTCCATAGGCGAAAATAGGACTCTCTCTCCTGTTCTTCGTGTTAAAAACCCCAAGCGTTCGTGACATTCCTGATTAGGAGCGAACTCAAAAGGGCAGCACCAAACAGCGAAGTAAAAACCCAGGTACCTGTCTTCGCCAGTTATACTCTGTTATGATGATGGTTCGTTTGTTTCTCCCGACATTAACACGATTAAGACACCAACAAAAGTCGGTTCTTACACCCGCAAGTGCATTCATATGTTTGCACACTACATCTTCTCCACAACCCGTTTCAGACATCACAGACCCTCAATCTCTTACCATCTCTTACCTCCAAAAAGCATGTGGGTTGTCCTTAGAATCAGCTTCTTCAGCTTCTAAGAAGCTCCTGATAGCTTCTAAGAAGTTCCCGTTTGTGAACAAGGAGAATCCCGACAAAGTCCTGACCTTGTTGAGGAATCATGGGTGGGCACAGACTCACATCCGGAAGTTGATCACCACTTACCCATTGTTGCTTTTGGCTGATTTGGAGGGTACACTAAAGCCCAATGTGGAGTCTTTTGCATCTTTGGGGTTTTCAAGTTCCAGTCTTGCCAAAATGGTTGACAAGTGCCCTAATCTACTTGTATCGGATGCAAAGGCAAAGGTTGAGTTCTTTAGAGAAAATGGTTTTATTGACGAGCAGATAGCAATTGTGATCATGAAACGACCCTTGCTGCTTACATACAATGCGCAGAAAACTTTTAAGCCAAAGTTGGAGTTTTTGAAGTCCTTGGGCCTTTCAGAGTCTGAAGTTGGAAGGATTATGACTAGTGACCCGTATATCTTGGAAAGGAGTCTAGAAAAATCAATCATACCACGTATTGATTTCCTCAAGAAAATTCTAGGTACTGGTGAGAATCTCGTGAAGGCAATAAAAGCAAGCTTCACCATTCTTGATTATACTCTGGTGCATATTGAGCCTAACATGTCTTTGTTGAAAAACCATGGTGTGCCAGAGTCCTTGATGTTGAAAATGTTCTTCATTCAACCAAAAGTATTGTTGCAGCGTACTAGTCGTTTAAATGAAATCATAGCTGATCTCAAGTTATTGGGTTTTAGTCCCAGTGAATATAATGTTCTCTTTCTTTTAGCTTTGCGCACAATGACGGTGAGGAGTAAAGCACGCTGGCAGGAAAAGTTGGAAGTTTACAGAAGTTTTGGCATGTCTAAGGATGAGGTATACTCTGCATTTAAGAGGCAACCCCAGTTTATGGATCCTTCAGTGAAGAAAATAAGAAAACTGATGGGTTTCTTTACTAATGAACTGAATTTGAAGCCTTCTGCAATCGCAAATAGTTCAAGTATTATGACGGTCAGCCTGGAGAAGAGGATTATGCCAAGGTGTTCGGTTTTGCAAATCTTGATGTCTAAGGGGTTGGTGAAGCGAGATATTAACCTTATATATATATTTAGAATAACCTATAGCTCGTTCAAGAAGAGATTTGTCAGCAAGTATCAGGATGTGGTTCCTGAGGTTGTTGAGGCGTACAAAGGAAAGATAGAATTTCGAGGCTTTCCAAAAGATCTTGAGATGTCGGGTGGTGTCACTGAATGAATTCTGACATGGTCCCTTACAGTTTTGGGTTTATACTAATTCCTTCGAAGTGCCCAAGTTAACATCAGTACGCATCTGAGACTGTTCTGGCTCAAAAAACTGCAACCTCTTTAACATCAAGCTTGGAGATTTTAGGAAATGGTCTCCAAATAAGTATTCAGTGAGCTTTCTAACTTTTTTTCTCGAGGACTATAAGCTCATTCTGTGAGATTTCTGGCTATCAGGACAGTTCAGGTGTGTTGTATCTTCATATTAAGTTCAATTCCCTGTGAGTGCCACACTGATTATTCTAAAGACTGTTTTGTATCTTTACAAATTTTAGCATTTTATTCCACTTGCTCATATTTTTCAAACAGGGTAATCTGTCTGCTTGGTATTCACAATTGGGGCACTAGTCTTCAAGTCATAATTGTATGTCTTATTAAAACAGTGTAAACCAGCATCAACTGTTTCATTTTGGATCCAAGTCTCTGAGGTTGTTTAACATAAATTCAATGATGATGATAAGGGATTGAAGGTTTAATCTGTTGCGAGATCTTGCTTATTGATGGGTTGACTTGGTTTGCATCAGAGGGGTTACTTTACTATAACATAGTCAGTTTCATGGGCTTACTGTCCCGTTCAACCCAAAGTCTTTGCCTGAATCAGTTTCATAATTTGAGCAAAAGGGTGGCACCATTAACATGAAAGTTATACCATCCTTTGTCTGCTAGGCTATCTGAATAACAACTCTAACAAGAATTTTGATTCTCTATCGCCTTCTCATTCGAACATCTCAATATCTTTTTCCTGCCTAAAGTTCCAGGAGGAGGTTTGTCAACATTTGCATGTGGAGTTATGTCCCAACACCTTGGTTTTGGATGCTGTGCCTGTGAATGCAAGTGTCCTCGCTGCTAAGACGGATTATAGGATGCTGTAGTTACTCGTCTTATTTTTTTTTGCATTCTGTTGAATTATCTTGCAAATACTAGGAAGGTTGAGAAAGTATCTAGTAGCAAGTTATTTGTATTTTTGGTTTGTAGTTTTCAATGACCGAATAAGCAGATCAAGATTATTGTCTTTAATCATCAGTTGTGCAATTATGCATGCTTGGGACCTATCTGTCCGTCGAATCCTCTTTTTTTCAACATTTGATTCCAATTATGGATTTTCTTTGTTACTTTGTATAAAGTTATCAAGCACAGTATCAGGTGGTTCATTAGTTCCTATCACAAAAGTTGGCCTCCACCAATCCATCTAGCATCAGCTAGAGCTTTCCCAAAGCTTTTTTTTTTTCAGAAATGATGAGGAAAGCTATCAAGAATCCTCAAGATGCTCCAGCCTAAATTGGGCCAATAGACTTTCTTCCTTTTTTCTTTTGGGTACTGTATCCTATATTCCATGGCTGCCAATGGACTTTTGTGTTTGGAGAAGTATGCCAACAGAGTTGCGGACTGGGTTCCCAAAAAAGCTAAGAAAAGTGTCTGCCTCATTCGATTCATGATGCTTTTCCTTATGATCTACCGTTATGTGATTTAAGCAGATGATCTTATAAATTTTCCCATTCATAAAAAGAAAAGGCCTCCATGAGTTCACTTGAGACAACTACATGAATCATGTGGCAATAATTCCGTTGCATGAACCATTTGATTAAGACAGCCCACCGGTAAAGCTGATGCATACTATTTGGTCCGAGTGAGGCTGATAGTACAGTGAGTCCTGATTCCTTAGCCCTTTTCTGGTGGTAAAAAAGGATGCCTCAATGTGAGCCCATCCTGATTGTGACCACTCTTCACAGACATTAATTTACAATCATACTAAATGCTCTTTACATTATTGATACCAGTAGTCAAAATGTGCCCTCTAGACCAAGGGATTTCTCCATGAAGAGTGGGGTCAGTATTTTATAATGAAGGATGGACTTCGGGGATAAGTATTACATGTCCAGTCATTGCTGTTCTCGCTGAGCTCTCATAGCATGGCCTACTCCATTGCCTCCTCCATAAATGCAGAGCTTTGGTTCTTCATTTACAGCTATTTCTCCAGTACTCTAGTATTAAGTTTCTTAATAAAAGTAAATTCTTTGCATAAAGAACTGAATCAAACCACGTATTTACTGACATATATTATTGTCTTTGTCGTCAACTGATATACTACTAAGTAAGAACTGATAACTGTTGGGTTATTCTTTGCATTTTGTCTTACTATGATGAATACAAGTAAATAAGAAAAGTCGGTGCAGTCTTGCCATTTTTTTAACAGAATCTACTTTGTTGGAAATTACTATAATACTGAAGGCTACATGGCCTGTAATTAAAGTTAGTCTGTAAGGAAGCAATCAGATTGAGATATATCGAACCGTCGCCCTCTAATCATCTTCTTAACTTTAACACTTCCAATTATAAGAAAGATTCACCGACTAGATGGTGACCATACATGTGCAGGTGCAGCCAACCAACCAACTAGCAAACTTTACAAAAGAAGCGAAACAGACTTGCATGGGCAAATTGGTAATTAGAAATATCATAATCATAGTTATATTATAATATCTGAGGGCCAGCCACAGCCTGTCTCCTCCCTTATTGTAATTGCAAGTTCCAAGAGTGCATGCAGTCGTTATTACTCATATACCCTTCAACTAGCAACAGACTATGAGCAAGCAAACGCCTTCTGCGCTTACAATGTTTTCTGCATTTTGCAAAGCAAACAGGCAGTTCCTTTTATCTCTTTCCCTTGTTACATCAGTAGCGAAGGAAAAAGATTGAACAAATGTGTGTGTCCAATGCAACGTCCTGTCTTCATAAGTTTAATAACATTTTGAGTAAAAACCCAAGATAGATGGTAGATTTTTGAAATACTCTTGTTTCTTCTCTATAAGTATCTTCTTCACTGCGTCATATTGTTCATTGTTCACTGATAAGAGAGTTTTAACTCCCAACTCTAATGTGAGAAAAAGTCTTCCCTCTTTGATGGTGGAGAAAGCTCACATTGTTCGAGGAAGAGTACCATGTGGAAGCACTAACTGCATGGATCAACTCCAGGCAGACAGGTACCCCACCACCCCCCTATTCCTAAGATTTTTAGCCAAAGTTGCAAATTTGAGAGTGGCTGGTGTTTTATTACTGAAAAAAGGAATAAACCAACTTTTTAACTGATTAGAATTATTGCAGCATTAATGTTTGTGCAATTCCTGTCTTGCCTTTTCCAAATATTAAGAAAAATATTGTCCCCGCCGCTTCTGCTTGGTGTGGTGGGTTTGTTTGTTAAGACTGAACTCCATATTTTGAGACATCATGGTCGAGCTTTGAGGTAGATTTCGTTTTTACGTGAAGCTTTTGTGAAGAATAGTGTTTTATGCTCCACCTGCAACCACTCCTTTGAGGCCCTTCAACTGTCATTATGTGCTTCAACTCTGTTTTTACTCACAAAGACCAACTTGCATTTACTGTGTTGCTTTCAGGTACTTGAGTTAAGAAGCTGCATAATAGTGAACAGGACTAGAGGGAGTGAAAGAGCTTATCCATGGGGTATCGCAGCTTGTTTTTTCCAGTGTGTCTTGTTTGGAGTCTTCTCATTCTCTGTACCCATCAACTACAATCCTCACAGACACAAGTGCTTCTTCAGCTAAGAAGGCAGTTAGAGTACCCATATCAACTAGAAATCTGGAATACCCATGGCGTGGATTTTTGCTATGTACCTAGTTCAACACAAGTAAACATGACATGCCAGGACAATTCTGTCACTGAGCTCAGAATTGTGGGAGACAAGCCAGCCAAGATCAGTAACTTTTTTGGTTTTGCAATTCCAAATCAAACTTTATCTGGGAGTTTCTCCATGGATTCTTTTGTTACTACTCTAGCAAGGCTCACCAGCTTGAGAGTTCTTAGTCTTGTGTCTATGGGAATTTGGGGTCCACTTCCGGACAAAATTCACAGGTTATCTTCACTTGAATATTTGGATTTGAGTTCAAACTACCTCTTTGGTTCAGTTCCTCCCAAGATTGCTACAATGGAGAAGATGCAGATTCTCATTCTCGGTGACAATTTCTTCAATGATACTATCCCTGATTGGTTCAATTCATTATCTAATCTTACAGTTCTGAACATGAGGAACAACCATTTGAAAGGTTCATTTCCACCTTCATTGCAGCAAGTTTCCTCTCTTACTGATCTTGTTTTGTCTGGCAATGAGATAACCGGGAAGTTACCAGCTCTTGATGCCTTAAACAATCTGCAATTGCTGGATGTAAGTGGAAACAAGTTAGACTCTAATCTGCCTTCATTGCCTGAAGGATTGGTCATGGCTTCCCTTAGGAACAACTCGTTCACAGGTGAGATTCCAGGGCAATATAGCAAGCTAAGTCAGCTTCAGCATCTTGATTTGTCATTAAATGAACTACATGGAACACCTCCTGCTATACTTTTCTCATTGCCAAACATCAACTACCTAAATTTGGCTTCAAACATGTTGAGTGGTTCGCTTCCAGACCATCTAAGCTGTGGAAGCAAACTTCAGTTTATTGATATCTCAAATAATAGGTTCACTGGTGGATTGCCAATTTGTTTGAATGCGAAATCAAATACACGAATCGTAAAGTTCAGCGGTAACTGCCTGTCCATTGATTTACATCATCAGAAAGCAGAATCGTCCTGTATAGGTGCCCCTAAGGAAAGGAAAGAATCCGGAGGAAAAAATGTAGGAATTTTACTATCTGTCGTTGCTGCAGTACTTGTTTTTGTGGTGCTCTTGGCCTTTGGTTTTCTCTTCTTGTGCAAACTATGCGCCCGCGGGATATCAGAGCAGCATCTGTTGCACAAAGCAGTGCAAGATAAATCAGCAACAGGGTTCTCTACTGAGATCCTTAACAATGCAAGTAAGTCACCTACTGTAAAGAAAGTTAACTTTGGTGCTGGTCCTAAAGGACACTAAAGAAATGACACTCCTTTGCTCAAGATACATATTGATTGTATCTTTTCTACTTTTGTCTTCAGGGTTTATTTCTGAAGCTGCAAAGCTGGGTGCGCAGGATTTACCAGCTTGCCGGTCATTTACTCTAGAAGAGTTAAAGGAGGCCACTAAAAATTTTGATAATTCTTGTATTCTGGGTGAAGGTTCTTATGGGAAGGTACTGTCCAAAGCGTTACTAATCCTGTTCCTTATTATGGCGATTCATCTTTGTCACTACTATTTTAACCTTTATGAACAGTTAACATAATAGTAGCTTCCCTCAAACATTGACATTGTCATTTATGTTGTACTGATCATCTTGTAATTTCTTTGTCTGCCTTTTTTTTTTTTTTATATATAAAAATCTTATTAGCTTTACAAAGGCACACTGGAGAACGGGACCCAAGTTGCTATAAGGTGCCTACCTTCGTCAAAGAAATATTCTATTCGAAATCTTAAGCTAAGGTTGGATTTGTTAGCGAAACTTCGCCACCCACATTTAGTTTGCCTCTTGGGGCACTGCATAGATGGAGGTGGACAGGATGACTACAGAGTCAATGGAGTTTTTCTTATATATGAATATATCTCCTATGGCAATTTTCGGACTCTCCTATGTGGTAATACTTTATAATGGTTTTTGACTTTGGACCAGTTTCTTATCTGTTGAACAAGATTAAGAACATTTGCGAATGAACTTTCTCATGACATTCTGAATCTGCATGTATAATATGTGCAGAGGACCGTCCTGGAAAGACTATGAACTGGTCGGAAAGATTGGCAGTGCTGATTGGTGTCGCAAAGGCTGTTCACTTTCTGCAAACTGGAGTTATACCTGGTTTCTTCAACAATCGCTTGAAGACAAATAATGTCCTGATCAATGCGCATGGAACTGCAAAGTTAAGCGACTATGGTCTGTCCATCATTTATGAAGCAACCGGAACTCGAGTTGTAAGCTTCTTGTTGATAGCTTAAGTGGTCAGCCTAGATATGAGTATGTAATCCTGATTGGCTTATGGTTGTGTTCTTTGATTGCAGGATAATGCAGAAAGATCATGGTAAGAATTCCTTCCTTTAGCAATATAGCTAAACTATTATTTACTAAGACTGCAACTGCAGTTCTGGTTCATTGATCATGAGCAATTGAATGGTTTGGTTTAGCATGATCTGAGAAAAACCGGCAATAATTGTAGAGCATTTTCTTTTGTTTAACACATTAGTTCAGACATGAGATTGTATTAACGATACAGGAGCAGATATTTGTACTAACTAATGTGTTTTGCAGTTAATCCTGCTACAAGCTGAGCATGCTTCTACATATCTATTTACTGCTTGTGATCCATGGTTTCAGGCAACTGACAAGGATAGAGGATGATGTCTGTAGCTTTGGCTTCTTGTTGTTGGAATCTATTTTCGGTCCCTCAGTCACCACCAGATCGGAAAAGCTTCTCCTGGATGACTTGGTATGCTGAAACTTTGAATAAGAGCGGATCATATCCACTGTCCACCTAGCTGGTGTCATTTTCACTTATATCATCACTAACTTACAAAATGCATTGGGAATTCGCCCAAAGTCATGAAGAACAATGCTTGTTTATGCTCCTTTTATTCCCTTATTGATAACTTCCACGTCTTCGGTACTTGATTGACGTTCACATTTTATGAATTTAGCAGATTTGAGATTTTAACACTTTAGGTGCTGCAAATTTTCACAGGCAGCTTGCAACAGCCAGGAAGGCCGTGAGAAATTAGTGAACTCTGTTGTGCTGGCCACTTGTTCAGAGGAGTCCTTATCAATTGTGATTTCAATAACAAACAAATGCATGTACACCGAAACATGGAGCCGTCCAACTTTCGAGGACATCCTTTGGCACTTGCAGTATGCTGCTCAGGTCCAGACAACAACAGATAGTGAACAAAGATTCTACAATATGTCACCGAGATGAGTTGTTGTTCACTTGTGGAATGGTTCAGAAACTTGGCATTCCATCTTTTGAATCAAAGTAAATTTTCTCCGCCATTAACTCAAGTGGAGCAGCTAGTTATTCTGACATTATTTCATTATTTTTCTCTGTTTATTGGCTAAAAATGCAACTGTTTATGTACATTATTGTGACCAACAACCATGAATCAGTAGTTTTGAAGAAGTTTCCATGTTGAAGAATGCAGAAGATGGAGTGAGGAATTTTTTATTTCCTGTTCAGATTCTTTTCAGACAGGTTTCTGCCGTCATAGTTCCAGAATGTATCAGTCTAGGAACAAATGTGGGCCGAAACTTATCATTACCAAAGTAGATCAACGTACAAAGGCAAAAATTTCACCTTCTAGCTATCATTTCACAGCTAGAACTATTTTAACCACTATCATGTTTGACTTGAGCCACAGTTATGGCAGAACTCTCCGGTGACTCTCTGTACTATCATTCACATAAATGTCCAGTAATTATCAACAAACAAGAATCAGGACATCAGTGGAAAAATTGCCTGCTCAGGCTTGGGTTAAGTCCGGCACATGCTGGAATAGAAAAGATCTAGGCCTCCTGATAAACTAAAACAAGAGGATTAAGAAAAATCTCTGAATATATTTAATTTCATGTGGTTGAGCACTGTTCAATACAAAGAAGCATAACAAGGTTGTTTTCAAGAAAACACCTTGTAGCCCAAGTGAGCGGGAAAAAGAAGTAATAACAAAATGAAAGCTCTATTGCCATTACAATTGAAAAACATAGGAAAGCTTTAACCTGGAGATTTAGATACCTTTTCAACCTCCAGTGCCGGACTTTCGATCTTCAGCTTTTTGTTCTTTATAGCGGTGGTTAAGTCAGTGTCCCTAGTTCTGAACACTCGGATCTGCATCAAGTCTAGCAAACGTGATTGCAAATGCTTGTTCATTTCCATGACATGATTTGTCATTCTTATAGCCCACGCCCGGTGGTCCATATTTGTTTCTACCTTCATCTGCATCGCTGCAGGCGTCTGCTCTTGCTAGTCATATTTAAAAACAGGAGAACAAGAAAGTATGTTAAACTGCTTGTACTATAATCAGCAAGAAAAAACAGCAAAGAAAGAGAACAGGATGATAGCAGAGAAAGACACATTTATGGAAAGGGGAAGAGAGAGACCTCCATTTCAAGAATTTGCTGATCCAATGAAGCGGCACTTCTGAAATTTATGTAAGTTGAGTGGGCCTTTGGGACAGAACAGGAGTGTAGGCGGGTTATCACCCCATTGGATGAGGTGGTTGGCTGAGAACATTTATCAAGCACAGAAACACGGAACAGAGAGGAGACCCTTTGATGGTTTGATGCAGAAAGAAGAGCAGACTTGGGAATTGGCAGAAGATTAGTTACCGGACCTGCTTGCATGTGAAAGTTAAACTTTGCCAGAAGTGAGAAGTTTGTACTAATTCTATCAACCTAACCAAAAAACTGTTCACTTCTAATTTAGACGTCAAAGTAAAGAAAGACTCCCCCCTCAATACTAATGAGAAAGCCAAGCAAAAAGCAGGAATTTATTCTTTGAACTCCTACATTGTAATATACTTGGATGTAATCTGGTATAAAGAATGTGAAGAAGAATGGAGAATTCTCCAATAAATTGAAAAAGGTAGTAGTTACTTTTTTTATGGTTAAATCTGCGTATCATGATCCCATTGGTTATATCCCACAGGCAGACAGTGCAATCCTCAGATGCTGATAGCAGACCCATTCTAGTGAAGGCCAATGCCGTTATAGATCCCCTGCATGAAAGAAAGAACTCTTCAGGCCCTTTCAGGTAGGTATTATATTGACAACAAGAAAGGATGAGGCCGAACAAAGATGAAGTATTGTGTGTGAATTACCATTAAGTGAAGTTTTGAAAAGAAGAGAGTACAGTTATAAAGATCATAATTTGGATAAGTGAACTTCATTGCAGATGTCTGTCCAAATTTCTGACACATTAATGCAATTCATTCAAGACATGAAAAAAGTTGATCTGCTTACTTAAGACGTGCTGGTATGCATCAACCAGAAAGAGTAATTTTCAGATTCATATAACTCAGGTTTGTAATTCTGTTTTTTTCCACACATAGAATGGTGTTCATTCTTCACAGGATCTCAAGAAACATTTTGCGTCATACATTACACATTACTTGTGTCCTTCTAGCGCAGCTGATTGATCATCTGCAACAACAAAAGGATCACCTGCTGGCCCGATATCAAGGACAGTAACAAATATTCGTCCGTCTAGGCTTCCAGCATATAGGACTTGCTCTGATGGATGAAGGAGGATTGCAGCTATCCCCACTGGATATTGTTGAGTTTGTATGAGCCTACCACAGACAAGATCCCAAGCCTGCAAAATGAAAACTACTTACTATAAGTAAAATGTTAAGGGCATTGTGAACATAAATAGAAAGCATAGAGCATATATTCAGTGACCTTGCAGGTAGAATCAAGAGAGCTTGAGATAAAAGCAGGGTTTGCACTGCCTGATGTTGTTACAAAACCGGTTATGGAGGACTTATGCTCAGACGAATAGTGTAATAATGAAGATTGCTTTCCAGAATCTTCTGCATCTAATAAACTTCCATTGAATTGGTAATTAGAAGTATGAAAACTCACGTCTTTCTGCACTTAACCATATTCAAAGAACTGAAGGACGGAATCTCAGTGGTTACCTGATCAAAGACCACACACAGATGATACCATCATCTGAACCAGAAATAAGAAGAGAGTCATCATTTGAAAAAACCAGGCACTTCAGAGTCTTTCTGTGAGCCCGCCATGTTTTAAGTAATCTTCCACTAGTGACCTGCACCAAAATCGAATCTCAACTTTTAATGGTGGATTCATATTTTGGATACATTACATCTATCTGAAGCTGAAACTCTGCAACTGTTGCGCCAATATGTCCAAAGAACAACTAAAATGAGTCAGGACATCAGCCAATGAGAAATATTAACTGAATTTGTCAGGTTATGCGATTTTAAATGCAACATAGTTGAACTTATTAGATTTCTTACAGGCATTAATTGCAGGCAGAAAAAGTTCATTCAGCTTATTATTGCAAGGAATAAGGGTTAATGTTCAAACTAAAAATTCCAGTGCGCTCTGTCCTTTTCTTTTCTTTCTTGTTTGTTTAAACAGAACAGAAGAGGATATATTGTCAGCAACTAACCTCCCAAAGATAAGCATTTCCAGAAGGCGAGCCACCTGCTAGATATAGTCCATCCAGGGTGCAAGCAAGTGGCCCAATGGCTTCAATCGGGTAGCTTCGAAGTGGTTGTTGTGGCTGAAAAACACAAAACAAGAATGAAGGGAGAGTCTCACACTCAAATCTCACACAACAGACTCACCCCTCCTAGTCCTGTTTCATTTAAAGATGAGCGGAAAACATGTAGGCAGATACCAGATACACAACAGAGTTGCTTGCCGCCATTATTCAACGATGAAAGAAATTACATGGACGATCGGAACTACTGATGACCCATGAACAGAATATAGAATTGGTATTTGGAAAATATCCTAAAATTTAACCCTTTTTTTCATTGGATAAGAGTTTGTGATATATATATATATATACTGACCTTGTTCAATGGCCATGTGAAAATAGCCCCGCCACCAACAGAGCCGTGCTTGTTAACCTGAGAAGCTACAAGGAACTGTCGTCTCAAGCAGCACATCCCATGAGCAGGTGAAGCGCAGGTTGGTATGTGCATAATGCGATCTCCTGTCTCCATGTCCCATATCGTTATTCCTGTGCCCATGCTCCTATCACCGCACACCACCAAAGCCTCATCACTCTGATCCTGTGCCATCTAAATTCTCGCTTCTCTATACATACAAAGTAGATGGTTATATATATATTATATATGCACGAGAATGTGAGTGTGGGCATCTGTGTGTATATATATTTTATGTTTTTATAGGGGGAATATGTGGTTGGTTATTGAAGCTAAGCATGCAGGGTGTGTACCTTTTGGGTACGAGTATGGTTTGATTGACGCATGGCGTGTGGGTTTTTGTGAAAGAGACAAAGGTAGTTGGGCAAATTTTGGATGGTGCTTTCTTTCGCTGCTCCCTGGGAATAATTGCAAACTTGCGAGGAATGCGAGCATGTAGAGGGGTCGGCTCTCATGCAAGTGTACTGCATGCAAACTGCTGCTGACTTGGTACATATCAAACTATGCCAGCCGGGAAGGTAAGTAAGAACTGAGAAGGTCATCTCTGTTTTCTCTCTTTTCTCTTTTGGGCTTAAGATGTTAATTTGAGTCGTCTTAAATTCACAAGCCTTTAACTGGGCCGGCAGGTAATGGCTGTTCTTCCTTCCCGTCCAAATATAGCCTCAACCCCTCCTTGCAATATTTGAAAGCCCGTCAACATTTCCACTCCAAACACACATTAAACAGAAACACAAAAAAGGGATGGGCATTACACCCTCTAATTTGGGAAGTACGTACCCTTGGTTTTTCTTTTGCTTTGATGAATACAAACGGAGCTCAAGTACAGCCTTGGGTCGAAATATACTCATTACTCATTACCGGAACAAAAACCTATTATCTATTCTCTGAGTCAAGAATGGGAAGCATATTCTAGAACTTGCTATGATCAACATTATTATAATTGGGACAGAGGAGCAAAAAAAATTTGCATATCTCATCTGCCCTTACTACAGGACTTTCTTACTATTTACAGCATTTACACTACTAGCATTTACAACAAAGTAGATGACTAAATGAGAATCTTTTGGTAAGATTTTAGTCCAAAGGAGAGGTCGGAGTCACCGTTCTGGAAGAATAACCAGCATTTATGTGCTGCAGATGTAATGCTTCCAACAGTCCTTGCCAGGTCTCCCAAGGTGCCACACTTACTTGAAAGTTGAGAAGTTTTCTCTGTTTCAGGTAATAATCCTCTAGCTGCTTGCTCTGATGAGAAAATTTAAAGAATTAATCATCTTTCTCCAAATAATTTGGCTCGTCTAGAAATTGGAGAGACTAGTAGCCAGAATAATATAGCATGGTCATTAAATCACGTACGGCTGGGTTTTGAGATATGGATGTAGAGTAGTTTTGCATACATTTCTCCCATAGCTGACCAGAAGCAACATACATGATATAACATGCAAGCCAATGCCCAGAAGAAGTTTGTATAAAAAAATGTGTCATTCTCATGTATGTAATATAATGTTTTACTTTCTCAGATTGGTCTTCGCAGCAACACGGAGAAGAGAAGTTCATGATGAGTAAAAACAGAGACGTGTAGCAAGTATAAAAAAGCGACAAGCCGGTTTCTGGCCAGTCTTCCTTGGAAGTTGGAACAGATGTACGGTGTTGAAAAGGGTGAGTTTATACAGTTAGTAATTCTTGCTTTCCATGCAGTAACAAGAAAAAGTGACAGTTAGTAGTGTGGCACCTTGGAAGAAAATGTGAACGGAATCAGCTAAACCTAACATGCAAATCCAGTTCGGGGAACACAATTTTAGGAACAATCTAAATGCAATGCCTGTGACACAGATTATTTTTTTAAAAAAACTTTTTTTTCTTTGTGCATGGAAGAACAAAGACGTCGAAGGACCAATATCATGAGAACAGCAAGTACAATAAAGAATGGAATTCTGTGCCATGCTGTTTACCTGTTCATAGAAGGTCTTGATCTTGCCTTTCCAGGCACCTCCTGCAAAATGGTAAAAGATTCTTTTTGAGTATTCTTAGATGCAGTATAAGATTTGTAATACTAAAATTGAGAAATTGAGAAGCTTTGTGACACTGGGAACAAGTTGTTACCATCATGGCAAAGATAATCCTCAGGGAATTTAAAGTTCACAACCAAATCAATCTCCACAAGTTGGTCAAGAATCTCCTACGTGTTCAAAATAAACAATAAGCAAGCAGGTATATCAGTATACAGTGATTTTAACTAACAACAGTTCAAGTCTTCATTATCAGAAAACCTAATGACCTCCAAGAGTGAAGATACCAAAAGTCCATAAACACATCACTTAGAGCAAATGAATGACTCCAGGAGAAGTCATTGGTCTAGGATGCATATCTCACAGAATTAGAAACACCATATCTACATCATTAGTGAAAACAATTTAAAAAATTGTGAAAATAAACACTTACAGCTTGAATCTGTGAACGAGGAACACCATCCAGAATAAAGCCAGTTTCACCTCTGCAATGGCCATCTTCCAACCTATTAGCTAGCAGGCCAAAAATTATATCCTCCGGAACAAGCGCCCCACGATTGACAGCATTTGCAATCTACAATTGAGAAGAGAAAACGAAATGAAAACAAGAGAAGCAAACTGTATTATTTGCTACAGTAACTGTCTAACTTTACTATTAAGTCATTAACTGTATTCAATCATTAAATCCAATTCCAATACAAAATAATCATGTTAATGATATATCATATATGAATATTAACCAACAAATCTTTACTTTCCCCAACTATATTACTTCATCTCAAAAGGATCAAAGTAGAAGAACAATATTCCGAAACCAAAAATGCCCAAAATGACCTTGTTACAGTCGTTAATTTACAAGCCGAGTGATGTTTGATTGTAGCGAGGCAAACAACAAAATATCTAAAAAGAAGACAAGCAACAACTTGAGAAAAGGTAATAAGAGGAGGCATACAAAAAAGAGACCTGTTTATAGAGAGAGGAGCGAGGGTTGAGCTCTTGACGAACGAGGCCGGCCATGGAAATGCAGGGAACTTCTAGAAGCTTGGAGAGAGTCTCGGCGTACACGCGCCTATTAGCGCGTGGGCTTCCAATGAACGCCCACTGCACTCCCCTACTTGGCACCGCCCCTTCCGTATCAGCCATTGCAGCCGCCGCGCCGCCGAGCCGATTTCCGCCGTCCTTGCTGGTGCTGCTGTAGTAGTCGAACTCCAGCTGCGGCTGAGCCGCGCCGGCTGTGGCGTAGAAACGACTCAGCGAGAGCCGAGCAAGGCGGTAGAGAGCCGGAGCCGCCGTTGCTGCGGAGGTGGCGAGTCGGCGACTCAGCGGTACGATCATGGCAGACGAGTCGAATGGAGAGAGGGGGGAAGAGAGGTACAGGAAACTAAAGTAAAAGTGATGGAGGAGGAGGCAGGAGGCAATTAGCTCGTGTTTTGTCAGTGAAAAATGGTTAGAGTTACATGACGTTTACATCAATTCCGATGGTTTTCGGGAGGATGAAAAGAGAGTTCAAGCCTAGGGGTAGTTTTGGGAATCGCTATTTCTTCTTATGTCAATTATCAACAGTTGAGCCACAGGTGTGTGGTTTCAGGTGGGCTACTCGGCCCACCTCACTAGATTACTAGCGAGACAAGTCGTGCAACCAGTTGTACTAATCAGCACTCGCGATACACGTCGTCGAACTAGTCTCTCTTTCGCTTATCTCCCTCGTCGTCCTCCCGGTGGAGGAGCATGTCTCTGGCTGGATACTGGATGTTTGGTTGTCCCCATTAAGGTTAGCTTTCTTCTATCCAAAACTAAACATTGATGCTCTATGGAGTACTCCTGTGTACTTAGGTGTAATTGCAATCTAAAATCGTCACGATTCATGTTGTGCTTCGATCCAGCACTTACATTTTAATTATTGATTCCGGCAATTGCTTCAAGGTTTGTGTGTTTTTTTTTTTTTTTTCCTGTAATGGTATAAAGCTCTTTTCTTTATGCTTATTTGGTTGCTTTGATGTTCTTTTTTTTTTTAATATTATCAATCCGATTCTCCAAAACTACTAAATGTCCTTGGTTGGTTCATTTTTCTGGAGAGGGATCTGTTTCTTTTGTTTATTTCTTTTTACAACTCTGTATTATAAACTAATTCATCTAATAATTATCTCCTCTTTACATTGACGTAGTTAAATTACTGTGAGAAGAAAGACGCCAAACTAAAACATCACGTGCAGCTCAAATCTTGCAAAACAGGAGGTATTTGGATATCTATACTAGCCTTTAACAGATTAGTATGATTTTGTTTTGGTAGTATAATTCAGTTACTTTAATGTTTGAAACAGGTGGACAGTGATGTAAATATGAGTGAGGATCATTCAGAGGATCGAATCAGTCCGCTGCCTGATGATATCCTTTTACGCATACTCTCCTCATTGTCTCTTAAACAAGAGGCCATTATGTGTGCAATGTCTAAGAGATGGAGACCTCTGTGGGGATACATTGTCTCAATGAACCTTGAAGCCCCAAGGACACCGCTGGTGGGTGTAACCAGTACAGAACGATCCGAAAAAAGGTCTTTGTATGTAGATTGGGTGAATCAAGTAATAAGCTCGCACAAGGGTTCTACCCTTGATCAGTTTAGCATTGATTTTGATCTAGACAAGACCTTTTCGCCTGCAATTGATCGTTGGCTTGACTTTGCACTCTCACGAAGGGTTCAAAGACTAGACTTGCTTTTAGAGTCAAGCCCAGGATGGCTACCCTGGAATTCAAGACTGTATGTTTTCCCTGAATACATTTACAACCACCTTAAAACTCCTGCTGGTTTATCAAGCATTAAGTGTTTAACTTCCCTACGACTGGGGTTTGTCAATGTCACAGGGGATGTTATTGAGCACTTTCTCATTAATTGTCCATTACTGGAGCGATTGGTTGTGGAGAGATCAGCGTCTCTAGAAAGTATTAAAGTAGTTGCTTCATCACCCCTCCCGTTAAAACATTTGGAGATACTACACTGCGATAAATTTGAAAGTGTTGAAATGTGTGTTCCAAATCTCGTATCCTTTGGATATCATGGACGTCTAATGAGAATATGTATTGGACACACTCCGCTTCTCGTGCACTTGTGTCTGGGCGGATCTTATGGCTATAATCCATCTTTTGCATTTTCTCCACTGTCAAGTTGTTTGTCTCAGCTAGAGACCCTTGGTTTGCGTTTTTCTTTGGTACATACTGGTTTCTTTCTTTTTTTCATTCTTTAGTTTATGTGTTCCAAAAAATTATACTAAAGTTAGTTTTTCGTCCTTTTTTGTTATGTTCGGCGTGTTCTTTTAACTCTTTTTTTTTGTTGCAGGATTGTGTGGAGTTCCCAGATGTAGCTGAATTTAGTAATCTGAAGGAATTGACAATTTCAGTATTTGCATATTCTAACGATAGTCTGCTTAAAATCGTTACCCTCTTAAAGGCAGTTCCTCGATTGCAAAAACTTAATTTAAAGGTAACTACTCCTTTCCATGTTTGCATGTCCTAATTTCTATAGCTCTGATGACGTGGGTTTTGTTCAAGAAGCAAAGGCTTCGTGTGATACTATATTGTTTTTGTGGAATTCTGATCTTCTTTCTTTTCCTTTATGAGGTTGTGATAATGATTAGTTGAACATTATGACGGTTGCATGAATTCATGTTGTTCCTATAAAATCTTGTCTCCTTGGAGCAAGCTTATGTTGTTCCTTCAATACTTCGAGGACTGCATTTGTTCCCTTAAGTTTATGCTTCTTTTCTTTTTCCTTAAAGTTTGTATTGTTATTTAATACTGATCCTGATCAACTGTCTGAGTTCTCGTTCATGGTGGTTTGCGACTGTAAGAACTATGCACAGATGAACAAGGTGCATGTGATCTGGAAACTGCATTTTCTTAAAACTTAACTGGTTTTTGTCATTGTACCATGGGTTTGTTAGTTTTTCTGCTTTGTGGGGGTTTTAAATAAAGGGGAAATAGCCAGAGGTAATTTGTGTAAGTTTTTGTGTTTAAAGCGTAGTTTTAAAAATCGACTGTTTTGCAACTAAACCAGCTGGTTTTAGTTGAACCATATGATATGTACTGGTTTTAATCTTAAAAACTGTATGGCCTTTCAGTCCGCTATAAACAGTATAAAAAAAGGCAAAATCTTACCTTTTCAATCCTAATTTCCTAAATTGAAAGACTAAATTCTCTTATTTGTAAAAGTGGAATTAGATTTCATCTTGCTAGTAACAATATTAAGATTTAATCGATTTAATGGATTCTAACAGTAATTCATTTAGGATTGTAACTGTACATGTTAATTTACTGTTAAATATGACTTGCACTTTGTCTTATTTGAAATTTTTTTTTTGCAAATGTTGCAGTTAGTTTTAGTTAAAGGAGGACGTCCAGGAAGGCGAAGAAGTATTCAGACCCTACATCAATATCCAAGTCTGAAGACAGTGGAGATAGTTGGATTTCGTGGATATGGGGTTGATTGTGAGATTACCTTGTATTTATTCGAAACAGCTATCATGCTTGAGAAATTTATCATCGATCGCCGCCAAGTTACTTCTACAGGACAGCCGTTTGAGATTAAGGAAAGCAAGGGGACAATAGTTGCAAAGAAAAAAGCTTTGCAACTAAGGGAAAAAGCTCCTCCGGGATTGGAACTATTCATTGTGTAATTCTAATAAAGGGTTTGAGATAGCAGCCTGGTTTGCGGCTAATGTAATTGCAGAAGTGGATGTTTCATTTTCAGAATTCTCAATAATGATGATGATGTGAAGAGACTTTTAGGACTTGTTTGATGGATATGTTATCTTGTCTACTTATTGTGTAAGGTCATCGAAATTGGGATTCATTTTTGGTATGTTGATACTTTAGAATAATGGTACGCTCTTTTTTTTTTTTTTTTTGTCTTAGCACCTCCACCTGGTTTTTGTATGTTAAAAAGAGCGACACATACAAGGAGACATTGTTGACGTTGCTTCTCATGTATAATGTCTGGCAAGACCCATTCTATCTTCAAATATTTCTCTCTTTGCTTATAGAAACTTCCAATGGCGCAGTATAAGAAGAAATCTAATCCAGTTGTCTAATTTTTTTTAGCTGTGCTCGTTTTTTTCAATAATGCCGTTTTCTCTGTTGAATCCTCATTGGCTGCAAAATAGGTAAAGAAGCAAGTCTTCGTTCGAGTTTATGGCGGACTCGTAATCCTAACCCGAGCAAGAGATGGATTGTATTTTTGTTAATGCACAATCAACACGGGTGACCCGGCTTAACGGATGTAAAATCTAGTCCATCATGAACTCGGATATTGATGGAATTTAGAATAAAAGCAACCCTTCCTGCCAAAATCATATCTCTGTCTCCCTATCAGTGGAGAAGCGGCTTCTGTAAAAATTTTGAAAGCATATCTCTTACTGGAGCCTGGATATTGTGGCTGTCCCCGAATTTGGTAGAGCTGCAAATTTATGGTAGCTTTCTTTTATATATGTACTAAACCTCAATGTTCTGTGGAGCACTCCTCTGTACTTGAGGTTTAACTGCAATATAAGTTGTAATCTTCTCGAATCATGTTGTTTTTCGATCTCGTACTTGGGTTTTAATTGTTGATTCAAGAAATTGCTTCTGGGTTGTGTTCTTTCGCTCTAGTGGTATAAAAGCTCTTTTCTTTACGTTTGTGTTTTTCAATATTATCAACCCAACACTTCAAAACTAAGAATGTCTTTGGTTGGTTCTTTTTCTGGGAGGAATCTGTCGCTTTTGTTTATTTCTTTTACAAATCTGTATTATATAGCTGATCAATCTAATCATTATCTCCTCTTGATATTCGCGCAGTTTAGCTTACTGTGACAAGAAAGACGCCAAACTAAAAACATCATGTGCAGCTCAGAGCTTGCAAAACAAATGGTATTTAGATATCTACACTAGCCTTTAATCAGAGTTAGTGTGATTTCTGATTTGGTAGTATAATTCAATAACTTTGAATGTTTGAAACAGGTGGACAGTGATGTAAAAATGAGTGAGGATCATTCAGAGGATCGAATCAGTCAGCTGCCTGACGATATCCTTTTACGCATACTCTCCTCATTGTCTCTTAAATAAGGGGCCATTATGTGTGCAATGTCTAAGAGATGGAGACCTCTGTGGGGATACATTACCTCAATGAACTTTGAAGACCCAAACACACTGAGATGTGGTGTAACCATTACAGAAAAATCAGAAAAAAGGTCTTGGTATATCGATTGGGTGAATCAAGTAATAAACTCGCACAAGGGTTCTACCCTTGATCAGTTTAGCATTGATTTTGATCTAGATAAGACCTCTTCGCCTGTTATTGATAGATGGCTTGACTTTGCACTCTCAAGAAGGCTTCAAAGACTGGACTTTGTTTTAAATTCAAGAACAGGATGGCTACCCTGGTCTTCAGTACTGTATGCTTTCCCAGAAGGCGTTTACAGCCAACTTAAAGCTCCTGCTGGTTTATCAAGCATTAAGTGTTTGACATCCCTACAATTGGGGTTTGTCAATGTGACTGGGGATGTTATTGAGCACTTTCTCCTCAACTGTCCATTACTTGAGCGATTGGTTGTGAACGGATCTGAGGCCCCAGAAAGCATTAAAGTTGTTGCTTTATTACCCCTGCGGTTAAAGCACCTGGAGATCATATGCTGCCATAATTTAAAAGTGTTGAAATATGTGTGCCAGATCTCGTGTCATTTCAATTAATACTGAACCTGATGTACTCTCTTGAGTTTTTTGGCCAAGGTGCATTTGATCTGGAAACTGCATTTCCTTAAAACTTAATGGCTTTTAACATTGCTTTTGTTAGTTTTTTAAGGGGTTTAAAGTTAAGGGGAAATAGCCAGAGCCAGGAGGTTTCGAGTTTAAAGCATAGTTTTCAAAGTTTCGAGTTTAAAGCATAGTTTTCAAAACTGACTGCTGGTTTTTGTTTGAACCATATGATATAAACTGGTTTGAACCTTAGGAACTGAACTGCTTTTCAGTCCGCTATAAAACATTATAAAATAGGCAAAATCTCACCTTTTCAATTCTGAATTCTCTTACTTGCAAAAATGGACTGAGATTCCATATTGTTAGTGACAATTTTAGGATTTAACAAATCTAATAGATTCTAGCAGTATTGTAACCATACATGTTAGTTTAATGTTAAATATGACTTCGTCTTTGTCTCTTTTTTTTTTTTTATCAAAGCACACACCATTACCACAAAATTATGATGACTTCTTCTTTGTCTTAGTTTAATGGATTCTTACACTTTCTTTGTGAATGTTGCAGTTATTTTTAGCCAAAGGAGGACATGCAGAAAGGCAAAGACCTATCCGGAACACACATCAATATCCAAGTCTCAAGACAGTGGAGATGGTTGGATTTCGTGGATATAGGATTGATTGTGGGATCACCTTGCATTTATTTGAAAGGCTATCATGCTTGGGAAATTCATCATCGATCGCCGCTATGTCTCTTCTATAGGACAACCGTGGGAGTTTAATGAAAACAAGGAGACAATATTTGCAAAAGAAAAGGCTTTGCAACTGAAGAAGAAAGCTCCTCCGGGGTTGGAACTATTGGTTGTCTGATTCCAATAATTGGTGTTTAAGATAACAACACGGTTTGCAGCTGAAAGAAAAGAGCAATCCCGGAAGTGGATGTTTCATTTCCAGAATCTTAGAGGTGAGCCAACTATTGGGACTTATTTGACGGGTATTTTGTCTTGTAGGACATTCTTTTCTCTTCAGATTTAGCTATCCAATCTGTAACTCTATTAAGTTGTTTAATTTGATTGTTTCTGTTATGGTGTCTGTGTAGCATTATGAACTTATGATCTCCTATATATATATAGTGAGGTCAAATCCCTGGTGTTCTTCTTCATCCATATACTCAATAAGTACTGAGTGACTATAACAAGGAATTACTAATCGGGTAGAAATGGATTATAGTTACCTGGCTTAATTATAGTCGTGGGCTTTGTGCGCTCAAGTCAGTTAGGCCTTGGACAGTATAAATTACCACCACAGAATGATAATACACCGTGCCGTGTAGCATTGCGAAAGTAGCTTTCAAGGCATCATAAGATAAGTCCATATAGAACAAAAGAAAACATCTATACCAATTTAGATTGGTTCAAGTGGTAAGCGACTTGTTCCGCTTAAGCGAAGTCTCGGGTTCGAGTCATCGTGTATGCAAAAAATCTCATTTGGGAGAGTCACTCACCATCTTCATTCACGGTTAGGGATATACAATTCTACCTGACTACTCTTACATGTCAACTAGCAGAAAGAAACACTTCCATAGTAGGTAGCCATGAGGATAACCAAAGACTAGGTAATTTTTTCTACAGTGTGGGATAACCTTTTCTTTTGTAATATATTTTATACAACAATCCCCCACATATTACAAAAGAAAAATTCATGACACGAATCTGTTTGCTAGGTTCTTTACGACTAATGAGTGTAATACACCGGTCTTGGTGTCCGTAGACTATGAACCAAGCCTAGACTGATAAGTCTTGACAAACTGTGTCTAACAGTGTAACAACTGGTTACTATGAACTACTAGACATCTTGGTAAGTCAGTGTTCTTACCAATCATATTACACCCCCACAATTCTTGGCGTTATCGCGGTTTTGCGCATTAAGGCCGTGCGCGCACCAACAAGGTGTTGGCGCAGTGGTCCAGCATGTTGCGACCCCTTAACTCACACGTCCCAGGTTCGATCCGGAGAAACGTGGAGGTATGAAAATGCACCTGTTGGGAGTGGTTAAATATGTTGGACCCCACTCGTGGTCTTAGGCTAAATGCCCGGGAAGCGAGATTGGGTGTCGGGCCACGGATGAGATTAGTCTGGCTTGTCGAGCTGGGACACTCATTAGAATCAAAAAAAAAGGCCGTGCGCGCGCCTGGAAATTCATGAGTGCTTTAGAGGTGCACCTGCAAACACATCCTCATAGGAACGGCCCCATTCCACACTCATATAGGTGATCTCATCAAGTGTATACTGCATGCTATACACTATCCGTAAGGGCTATGCTGATCATTAAGAGTTTAACTCAGCCTCTCAAGTAAATGTAGTCTAGTACTTTTCCTCACACCATAGGAAGGGACAAATGTTCAAGTACTAGCAGAACTAACCAGTGACTTGTTAATACCCATATGAACCTGTTTCACGGGATCTCCGATCATGCAGGTTGGGTTACCATCACTAGTTAGTTTCAGACAGGTTTACAAGTCCCATTCCCCTCGATGTTTCCATAATCATTTTTCGTCCTAGGGGTTTCGTCAGAGGATCGGTCACGTTCACTTCTTTCTGACTTCACATGATCTATGGAAATTATTCCATCACTCAACAGCTGTTTTACGACATTGTGCCTTAACCGAATGTGTCTATTTCTCCCATTGAAACTTGTCTTTTTCGCATTGTCTATTGCTGCTTTGCAATCGCAATGCATAGACACAGACGGTGTAGGCCTTATTCCCAATGAAATACTCGCTAAGAAATTTCTCAGCCATTCAGCCTCGGTGCCAGCTAACTCCAGAGTAATAAACTCTGACTCCATAGTTGATCGCGCGATTATAGTTTGTTTAGCTGACTTCCAGGCAACTGCAACACCTCCAAGGGTGAATACATATCCACTAGTAGACTTTATCTCATCTGAATCTGAAATCCAGTTAGCATCACTGTACCCTTCTAGTACAGCGGGTAGTCCACTATAACGAATACCATAACTTATGGTACCCCTCAAATATCTCATTAGTCTGCTTATAGCAGCCCAATGCTCATTGTTGGGATTGTGTGTATACCGACTCAGCCTGCCTACAGTATAAGCTATGTCAGGGCGTGAGAAGTTCATTAAATACAACAAACTCCCAATAATTTGTGCATACTCAACTTGAGATACTGGATCTCTTTTGTTTTTCTTCAATTGAGAGTTAGCATCATAAGGGGTACTCACAGGTGTGACATCGAAATGTCCAAACTTCTTAAGAAGTTTCTCAACATAATGCTCTTGTGATAGTATGATACTATAACCTTCCCTTATGATCTTAACTCCCAAAATCACATTTGCTTCACCCATCTTTCATATCAAACTGAGAAGCAAGAAACATCTTAGTATCATGAATGACATCAAGACTATTGCTAAAAATTAACATATCATCCACATACAATTAAACAATCACATAGTTCTCATTTGAAACTTTGGTATACACACATTTGTCTACCTCAACAGAGATAATTCCATAGTTAAGCATAGCTTGGTTAAATTTCTCATGCCATTATTTAGGTGCTTGTTTCAAGCCATATAAAGATTTGACCAACTTGCATACTTTGTGTTCCTGACCAGAAATAACATGACCCTCCGGTTGCACCATATAAATCTCTTCTTCTGAATCACGATTTAGAAAAGTTGTTTTAACATCCATTTGATGTATAAAAAGTTTGTAGACTGATGCCAAGGCTATCAAAATACGAATTGAGGAAATTCTTGTAACAGGAGCAAAAGTATCAAAATAACTAATGTTTTGTTTTTGAGTAAAACCTTTGGCAACTAAATTGGCTTTGTATTTATCAATTGAACCATCAGGATTAAGTTTCCTTCAAAAAATCCATTTGCAACCAATTGGTTTTGCTCCTGGGGGTAAATCAACTAAAACCCAAGTTTTGTTTTGATCAATCGAATCCAGCTCAGCTTTTATTGCTTCTTTCCACAAATTTACATCAAGAGAAGAAATAACTTCAAAATAAGTTGATGGATCATCTTGAACCAAAAAGGTATAAAAATCATTACCAAAAGAAGTTTCTTTCCTTTGTCTTTTACTCCTTCTCAAAACATAAGATTGCTCATCAACTTCATTTTCAAAATCATCTTGTGCATCAGTCTCACTTTGAGAGATTTCTCGTGTAGGTACAACAGTCAAGCTATTTGGTTTTAACGGAAACATATTCTCAAAAAATTCAGCATTTCTTATTTCAACAATGGTATTCACATCAAGCACATTACTTTTCAAAACAAGAAATCTATACACAACACTATTATCAGCATAACCAATGAACATGCAATCACTAGTTTTGGACCCTATTTTCTTTTTCTTGGGATCAGTTAACATAACTTTAGCAAGACACCCCCACAATTTTAATTATTTAAGATTAGGTGAATAACCTTTCCACAATTCATATGGTGTCTTATCAGTATTTTTATAAGGGATCCGATTTTGCACGTGACATGCTGATAAAATAGTTTCACCCCAAAGGTTATTAAGTGTTGAACTACTAACAAGCATTGCATTCATCATTTCTTTTAAAGTCCTATTTTTCCGTTCAGCTACACCATTAGATTGTAGTGAATAAGGAGTTGTGGTCTCATGTATTATACCTTCTTTCTCACAGAATTCATTAAACAGAATATATTCGCCACCTCTATCTGATCTAACCCTTTTAATCTTCCTATCTAACTGGTTTTCTACTTCAGCTTTGTATAGGAGAAACATGTCAAAGGCTTCATCTTTATTCCTAATCAAATATACTTTAGTATATCTTGAAAAGTCATCTATGAAAGTCACATCATAATTTTTACCTCCTCTAGTCATGGTTTGTTTTGAGTCTCCTAAGTCTGTGTGAATCAAACTAAGTAATTCAGTTTCTCTTTTATTCACAGAAGGACAAGATTTCTTAACTTGTTTAGTTTCAGCACATATTTCACATTTATCAGATAATAAATCACTAGAGGCAGATATTAACCCACTATTTTAAAGTTTCTTAAGATAAGGTGCACTAACATGTCCTAGTCTAGCATGCCACATATCAAAAGAGTCAATCAAGTAAGCAAAAGAAGAACTTGCATTTTCATTTACAGTTTCGGCAACATTCAAAATGAAAAGTCCTTGGTTACAATAGCCCTTACCCACAAAGATGTTGTTCTTGGTCATTATGATCTTGGCAGACTCAAATGACACCTTAACCCCCACTTTTCCCAAGAGGGACACAGAGACCAGGTTTGCCCGAATTTCAGGCACATGCAGCACGTTGTTGAGAGCCAGAGTCTTGCCAGATGTGAGCTTGAGAAGAACCTTTCCTTTCCCTTGAACTTTTGCAGTTCGGGAATCACCAAGATAAATTTGTTCTTCTTCATCCCCTACCTCGGCGTAAGAGGAAAAGGCATCTTTGCTTGCGTAGATGTGCCTGGTAGCACCAGAGTCTACCACCTAGTCTTTCTCATTGGCGACTAAGAAGGTTTCAGAAATGACTGCAGTAGTTATGTCATCTCCTTCAACCAAGTTAGCACTTGGCTTTGGAGGATTGCCATTTCTGATCATATTCCTGCATTGTGGTGCAAAGTGTCTTGGCTTTCCACAGACAAAACAATTCCTTTTCTTCTTAAAGGAGGTAGGGTTAGTAATTTTAGGGTTGTAACCAGATTTTTTATTGTTATTAAAATTCTTAGAACCAGAGGTACCTTCTACCAAGTTAGCTTTGGCTGTCATCTCTTTGGCAATCACACCTTTGAGTTCTCCTTTGTTCTTATCTTCAATGTGGATGTAGGTGATCAAGTCCTTGAGTGGCATCAACTTGTGTTTATGCTTCAGGTTGTGTTTGTAGTCCTTCCACGAATTGGGTAGCTTTTCGATCAGGGAACCTGCAAGAAATTCATCAGGCAGAGAGATCTTCATCGCCTTCAGGTCCTCTACAAGCCTCTGGTACTATGTGATCTGACTGGTAACGGATTTGTCTTCCTTCATCTCCCACTTGTAGAAGTTGGAAATGGCAAACTTCTGCTTCAAAGCATCTTCTACAGTATATTTTTCCACCATGCTATCCCAGATGTCTTTTGCTTCCTTGTAAGATGCATAAACGTCAAAAAGTTCATTGGATAAAGTTTGGATTATTGTATGTCGGCGAACCTTATTGGCATTAAACCAATTCTCCATCTGTTTTTGATCACTGGTTGCTGGCTTTGATTCTGTTAAAGCGTAGGCCATCCCGTGCATGTCAAGTGTTGAAAAAATACGCTCCTGCTATCTCTTGAAATTTGCTCCGGCAAACACCTCGATTCTGGACATGTCGGGATAGGGTGTTGCATATGTGATGACAGGTTGGACTTGGGATCCAGCAGCAACGGCAGCGGCGACAGCGGCAGCAGTAGCAACATTCTCGGGTTGAAATTCAGCCATTGGTAATATCTCTTTAGATTGTTGGGAAACTTGAAAAAATTGGATGAATAAAACCCGAGCTGAGGCGTGTAGGACACTATCCTAAAGAGATATTTTTGGCAATCCCAAAATCTCCCCAGGATACAACAACTCCTTCTACTAAAAGTAGGATATCAGAACTGCCAAGATAATTACTTTAAAGAACCCAGCAAAGACAAACAAAAGAGGGAAGAATTTTTCCTTTTGAAAAGAAAGGACCAGATGAGAAGAGCTATTTATAAGTGAATGTGAAGGGTTAAAAAAGATAAAAATAAATAATCAGGAAAATAACAATCACACATTCTTTCCCAAAGACTAGGTAAGAAAAAACCACCCTTGATTTCCTCCAATAGATATTTTTTACCAGACTTGGTAAAATTTTGGGAAGTTGGAAAATATATTTTTCTACAATGTGGGATAAACTTTGCTTTTGTAATATATTTGAAGGAATGCATAGTGCAGGAAACTTACTCATATTTCCTAGCGTTACAGCGGAAGCAGGATCGGGGAGCTTAGCTCAATTTACCGGTCGGTGGAAGTCGTCACGGTTTGTTGGATCGACTTCCGAGTCTCCACAACCTAAACCCTCTTTTCTCTGCTCTTAACTGTTACTGTATGTGTCTGCGTTGGTCCCTGTACTGTCCTCCAATTTGAAATGTCAGCACTGTATTAAATTTTGATGGATTTTGGTCTTCGTACTACCCTAAATGTATGGATTTTGGTACTTCCGGCCACCGGCCGACCATCGGGGACACATGTCAACATATTATTTGCCCACATCGAAAAGTGGGTCCCACCGATATGATCTCCTCATACCATATTCACGTTGAAGTCATATTATTTGCTGACAAGTGTCCTCGACGTGGGCGAATAATATGCTAACAAGTGTCCCCAATGGTCGGCCGATGGCCGGAAGTATTAAAATCCATAAATTTAGGGTAGTACGAGGACCAAAATCCATCAAATTTTTATACGGTGCTGACATTTCAAATCGTAGGTTAGTACAGGGACCAAAAATCCACTTAATCCGTGAACAGATTAGTGCTGCCTGCTTAGTGGAGGTCCCTACAACCAGTCATGACTGTGCACCCCATTGTGGGTGTACTTGTCGCTTTATTCCAACATCTCCCACTCACACATAATGGGAGTGCGCACATACAACAACCATGAGAAACAAATTCTCTGAGAATCACAGAAATTCATACTGGGAAGTAGATTGTGCGACCAGCATACTCTGAGAGTCAAATGCTATACATCTGTTAGGAATATATAGCCTCACAAAAAAAAAATTAAGTAGATCAGAAAGTACGCAAGTACCCTAGATCATAAATCACATTAGAAATCTGCCGAAGATCTCTCTTATTAAGATACATTGTATTCACAATTATAACCGTAAGTCATAACTGGTGCACCGGTGAATACAAACTAATGTGATTTCGGTCAATGATCTTCCTCTTCTCTCGATTCCCTTAACTCAACTTAACTTGCTTTTCTAGACATGTCCTGCCAGACCGAATCAGTGTCCATGGTCCTTTCGCATCATACTAAGATAGCAAACATCAAGCTGAATCTCAAGTACCTGATCGGAGTCCTAAGGGTACACGATAGAGCCACCATAAAGGCTCTGGGTCTCACACAACAATAAGCTAACTTATGTTAACCCATTTGGTCAGCAAAACGCGCACATGGTATGAAACATGTGCTACAGCATTTTCTCTTTTCCCGTGGAGCGTATGTCTTTTCCATAAGGAATGCTGTACAGATGATATTTAGACACTATATGTGTCCAAATTTGAGTTCCTCGATCTACACATAAACTTGAACTCACATCTGGCCCATTAAGTAGACTTGGTGAACGTATTCCACCGTTAAAATGACCTTCTGTCATTATACAATCGACATTCATAATTTTAAGCCACAAGCTCTCAAATTATCCGTCTGATAATTTCGCTTAAAATCTGTCTCATCTCCACTTATCACTAAGATAAGGAGGCTGTTACCCGTGTGAGAGGGCTAACTTCATGTCTACTCGACATACTCTTAAACAAATAAATGAAGAATGTACATAACATTCATCCATATGTATGTATGTAAATCAACTTATTTGATAGCGAGAACATTAAACACAGGTTGTGAACTTTGGGAAAATAATAAGCATAAAGTGAAGTACTTAAGCCTACACGATTTTAATACCTAATATGTTACACAAACACATCCCAAGGCAAAGGCTTAAACAATGCATCTGATCACTTGTCTCTTATAGACAGATACTTCACATTCACAACCTTGCATACAACAATGCCATCTCCATAGTTGTATCGGATGTCTACTTATTTGGTGAAACTAACCATTCTTGGCAATGAAAATTGCAGTCTCACTGTCATAGTCGACTAACACTAGATCAGTGTTCTATGCATTATCTTTCACATAATCCAAGAACTCATTCAACCAAATGATTTTTACACTGCTGAAGCGAGAGCCACACATTTGGCCTCAATCGCAACCAAAAGACTTTTCTACCATCTAGATCTTTTCTATGGTCAAGACTTGTGTATTCAACTAAGAAGGACCTTTCCTTGCTTGGTGACAAAGATATAAACAGCAAAATTGTTTAGACATCAATGATCCTTTTTTTTAACTGCTTGTAATGTGCTAGGCCTAGATCGGATTGACATCTTTCTGTTAAGTCATTTGCTTAACCAATATCTAGTCTATCATACACTATAGTGTACAACAAACTTCCGACTACGCTCCGTTATGGAACTTGGTTTATTCATCAATCTCATCATGAGTCTTAGGACACACGATTTCTCAAAGTATGACATTTATTGATAGGAGTTTAGATATGATTGCTTTGATGCATATTGTATTATTCCGAACCTTTATTAATGTAATTCTCTTGCGAGAAATACAATAATTTCTTGAAATAATATCTTGAAATCTAAATTTCAAGCTTATATGCAATCATTATCCATATCATCTATCTCGATTGAGATGACAACTAGGTCATTTACCTTGTTGATTAAACTCTATATTATTTTTAGCTATAAGTATATCATATACATACCATATGTTAATTACAAACTTACTTGGTACATGCCTTGAGGATTAGAAGACCAATATAGACTTTGAAGTCTACAAACCTTATGTTTGTGGTCCTCTTCAATGAAACACAGTTTGTTTCATTTTAATCTCCATTTGAGAAAGGCATTATTACATCCGTTTGACGTGATCCAAGGTTTTAAGTTTGAAGTAATAGCTAGAAGCATCCATACATAGGTAAAACTCACAGAAAACGAGATTGATTCTTGTAATCTATCTCTTTCTGTAGTGTACCTTTTACCTATTAGTTGAGTCTTAAATTTCTCAACTATGCCGCCAGCTTTGAGCTTCTTTTTGAGAACACATTTGTTCCCAATGACATTGAGTCCTTCAATGAGAACAACCAGTTCGTAAACTTTATTGACTCTTATTCACTCCATCTTTTCTTCAAGTGCTTTTGTCCATTTTTCTTTAGAATAATTTTGAGAAAGCCTCTTCTAGGCTCATTTTGTAGGAATTTCATAAAAGACCCACTACCATTGATGTCAAATCATCAACGACAGTCTTTTATGAGAATCACACTTAATTTTGATTTAGGTGTGTTGTTCCCATTTGAATCAACATGGCTCCCACTCGGATTAAAAATGTTAATCTCGCTCCCATTTAGAACAAGATCTATCTTTATTGCTCCCACTTGGAACAACAAGATTACTTTTATTCGAACTTGATGATGAGGAAGTTTATTGATGAGAAACTAATTCATCATCTGTTAAAATCCTCCCACTCGAATGAAGTAATCCTCGCACGTCTTAATCCTCTTTCTCAAATAAAGATAGGCCTTAACCTACCTCATCCTTCTTAAGAAACTCATTCACAAAGAATGTGACATCTTGTGGCTTACACTCAGTTACGCTCCCACTGTTTTGCTGGCTTATAAACATATAACCCTTGAGGTTAGTGAGTATCTCATAAGATACTTATCGTTCTCTGAAAGCACATCTTGCCAAGTAGAGAGAAATAATGTATATAAGCAGCACAACTTCCAAGGTTACTAAAATACTTAGGTCGGGTTGTCTATTAGTCCACAACTCATATGGAATGGTTGCAACTGATTTGCTAGGCACTTGGTTAAGTACATAGGCAACTGCTAATAGAGCATCACCCCAAAAGATAATGGGTAGTTGAGCTTGTGCCATCATTGATCCAACCATTTTAAGGAGCATTCTATTTTGTCTCTCTGCAACACCATTTTGTTGAGGAGTTAGGGAATGGTCAACTGATGAGCTATCCCTTTTGTATCACAAATGCCTTTAAATTGGGCCGAGAGATACTCACGACCACGATTAGTTCGAATGGCCTTAATCTTTCGGTCCAATTGATTTTCCACTAAGCTTATATAGCTTTGGAAGCACGTTAATGCCTCTAATTTGTGGAAATCAAATAGACATAACCATACCGAGTATAGTCATCTATAAATGAAATAGTAGGCTCCGTGCCTGGCCCTAATATTCATGGGCCCACAGATGTCTGAATGGACCAATTGCAAAGGAAATTTGGCTCTAGTCGCTTTACTGAAAGGTTTTCATGCTGATTTTCCAGCTAGACAACACTCACAAGTAGACATTTCTACTTGTTCGATGCTAGGAAGCAAACCTTGTTTTGCTAACCTTTGTATTATTTGTCGGCCAATGTGACCTAGTCTAGCATGCCAAACGTTCACATCAATGTTATGATTACGCGTAAAAGCAATCATAAAAAAAACAAGCATTATTATTATTGGAAATATCATCCAAATCCATAACATAAAAACCTCCAGTCATATAACCAAAGTTAAATAAAGTTGAACCCAAAGCCAACTTAACAAAGTTGTCATGAAATAACAAAGAAAAACCCAAACTAGAAAAAGTCTTGACGAAAATAATGTTTCGACGAATCGAAGGAGCATAGAGAACATCATGTAGAAGAAGGTCTCGCCCACCACGCAAGACTAACTTGCATGATCCAATTCCTTCTACTGCAACCTTTGAATTGTTGCCTACATATATCCACTTTGTTCCACGTGTAACTCGCCGAAAGTCAACAAAGGCATCAAGTTCCCGCACTATGTGGTTCGTGGCTCCTAAGTCTACAATCCACAAAAGGATTAGATTCAGGCAGAAAAACAGAGCTAGAAACACAAAGTCACTAGCATAAGTAAGTGAAAATACTTTTTGCTTAGGCTCAGTGCATTCACGAGCATAGTGACCCTTTTGGTTACACTTAAAGCACTTTATATGTGCTTTATTGGTATTTCCACTAAGCTTCTTAATGCCTTGTTGTCCCGTCTCGGGCTTCTTTTTGGGCTGAGCTGGCCCAGCTTTCTTTCCCCAATTCTTCCTCTTCGAACCACCCTTGGCCTTGAAAGTTGCCATATACAACTCAACTTGTGGCTTTCCAGCCTCAAGCCTTTCCTCCTCTAGCTCAAGGTGTTTCCAGACATCTTCCAGATTGGCGATTCGAACATTGTGAGTCAGATGCATCTTCATCTGTTCCCAATCATCGGGTAAAGAATGTATGATTGCTTGGATTTACTACTCATCAGTCAGGACATGTCCAGAATTCCTCAATTCCTTGATCATATTGTCCATGTGCCTCATATATTATTATTATTATTATTATTATTTTGTAATATGACCAGGGTTTTTCTTGTAGGAATCAAGCCTGATGGTCAAAGACCTCAGCTTTGTCACAGACAAGGTACTGTAACTTGTCCTCAAAGCATTCCACAATGCCATAGCCGTTGGAATGTCCTTGCAGTCCAAAGAAAATATCCTCTTCCACTATACTCAGCAACGTTTTGCGAGCAGTGGAATCCTTTTTCTTCCAAGCATTATATGTCTCACGCTCACGCCTGTACTGAGCCGTATTCCCAACTTTAGGCTCATTCATGACATGATTGATTGCCTCAAGAGCCCCTTGCTCTTCCGGCACATACTGGATTTTCGCACTCCAGACTTCATAATTATCTCCATTCAGCTTCAACCTTTTGTTGAGCTGCTCGATAATTGCACTTACAGCAGTAGTCATTTTCTTTACACAAAAGAATAAAGACCCAAAAATTAGAATCATAAGACACAAGGATTTTAATGTTCACATACATATATATCATTATGCAAAGTTATAATTAATTAAGCTAATAGACATATGTTTAACCCGGAATCGAAAGTTCACTATGTTCCCAATCATCTTCCTAAGGTTAAATACATAAAGAAAATTAGCCCAACTAATTAACTAAGCTAAGCATTTTAATTATGCTTTCACATAACTTATTTGTTGAAGCATAATTTTTGGTGTCAAACAAATTAACACATATATTAAATGTCAAACTAATTAACATTTAATTTTATGATGTTAAACTAATTAACATAGGAAGCATATCATTACAGCATCAAATATTCACAGAGTATATATATTAATTACGATACTACTTGAACTAACAATCGACGGGTAAAGTACCTTTTTGGTACCTCGAGTTTCGTATTTGTCCTGTTTGTATACCTAGGAGTTTTTATGTCCCTTTTATGTACCCCGAGTTTTAATTTTTGTCTCTTTTATATACTTCGGGCAGCTCGGGCAATGATGTGGCCACCTGCCAACACGTGTCGCGATTTTATTGGAGCCACGTAGAAAAAAATTGTAGGACCTACGTTTTTACCAGATTTTTTTATTTTTGAAATTAAGGAAATTATTTTTTGAATTTTTAATTCATATACCGGGCTGCTTGGCCCCATTTTTGTCCCGATTCATCCATTCCGATTTGGGTTAACTCCAAAAAACAATATCTCCTCTTTTTGTTTTCCCCCTTAAACCGTGTTCCCTTTATTTCTTTCCCTCCTCTCTCTTTTAATCGGGTTCAGCCAAATTGAAGAGATACCAATATGCAATAATTATTGTTGCTGGTGCTAAAAACCAATCAATTTTCTGTGAATTATTTGTTCTCATCCCTTGTAATTCTGGATAATTCAAAAGGGTATTCACAAATCCAAGTAATGCATAGCTTCAATACGACGAATTTTTTTTTTCCATCACAAACCCAGAAGCTCAAGTGAGCAAGCAAGTGCATATTCAAGCCACTGTATATTTATCGATATCTCTTTCACTAAGAGATAAACACAAGATAAGCATAAAAAAAATGAATCTTTAAATTAGCTATTTATTTCTGGAAAAAAAACACTAATAACAAATTTAATTTTGATACAAGATGGACGAAAAAGTAAGAAAACAATCAGTAATTTGCATAAGTTTTGGATCCTGTAGATTAATATTTGGCATTAATCTTGCTGCAATAGAGTCGTACACATGGAGGGCGGTGATAACAGAGTCGGCGGTGGGAGATCTGCAGACGGGGTGCTTCATCGATGTAGAAGCAAGGCATTCCCCGACTCGTTCACCTCTAATCTCGCCTCTACCACCAGCAACCATGGCTGCGATGGATCTTGGAGGCCATGATGTTCGGGTGGGCTGAGAAGTGCATGTGGGCACTATCCGATGCCTCCCAAACTCAGATTTCTAACTCTTTTATCTTTTTTTGGTTCTGAATATTAAGAAAAAAATGGGCAGAAGATGTAGGAGGAGAAGATGAAGATGGAGAGAGGAGAAAGTGTTGGGGAAGAAGCGGCGGTGTGGTGGAAGACACGATGGTTAGGTTAAAACATTCTTTTATGTGTTTTAAATTGAATGCTCTTTATTTTCCGGTTTGTTTATTTATGTTTTCTTTTTTTTTTTCACATTGACTATGTTAATACCAAAAGTGAACCGCAATCCATTCCGTTTAACTCGCATCGAATTGGGCGAACCAAAACAAAAAAACGGTCCAACCAGCCCGGTATATGAATTAAAAAATCAAAAAATAATTTTCTTAATTTTAAAAATAAAAAATCTGGTAAAAACGTGGGTCCCATAATTTTTTCTACGTGGCTCCAGTAAAATCGCGACACGTGTCAAGTGAATCCGGGCAGATAGCCACGTCATCGCCCAGGCTGCCCGAGGTATATAAAAGGGACAAAAATTAAAACTCGGAGTATATAAAAGGGACACAAAAACTCGCGGATATATAAACAGGACAAATACGAAACTCGAGGTACCAAAAAGGTGCTTTACCCAACAATCGACCTAGCCTAGTGGTAAAGACAGGTGCGTTCTTCTTTGAGGTCTTGGGTTCAAACCTTGCAACCTACTTTCTTCCCTCTTTTTTTAAAAAAAATTTAAAGAAACACTGGTGCTCCCTAAAAAAAAAATAACACTACACTGCGCATGCACAAGGTTATCTTTCCACACATGGTAGAAAAAAATCTTACTGCCAAGACAAAAAAAAGGCTAAACCCAAAGAAGTCTTCACCTCCTTTGGCCCTACCCCCTGTTCTTTCTTGTCTATATATCTCGTCAGTTTACTGGCAGCAAATGGAATGAAATAACTGAGTTCATTGTTATCTCTGTTTTCTGTTCTTCTTAATTTCTTCTTCTTCTTCATCGTTAAAATCAAGAAATTTATAATATGTTATCAGCACGATAACGATCTCCACCCGAGCATCCCGAGCTTCGTTTTGCAGAAAGAAAAAAACATGAAAAAAAGAGAGAAGACGAAGGTGAACAGTTTGTCACCTTCGGTTACTGTTCACTCCGATGCATTCCCCACCACATCTCATCTCACAACCGCCACCACCGGCATCCCCTCGCCGTTGCCGACTTACCAGCGCCTTCTCCACCCTTTTCCGCTGCCGGACGCGTCGCCGGAGGATGAAAACCCGACGGCAACGCCCGGCGACCCAGCTCGATTTTTCGGGTCTGGTTCCTCCTGCACCCGACGATGCGACGACTGCGACGGCCCCGCCACCTCCAGCAACGACGCAGCCATCTCTTACGCTTCCCGCGCCGCTCATCTCATCCACCTGCAGCGCCGCCGTGTCGTGGAGACGCGCCCGAAGACGGAGCAAACCCCACCAGTTCTGCCCGACGCGACGACCACCTGCAGCCCGCTTCACCGCCCCCGCATTGCCGCCCCGCGTCGTCTCCCGTCTGCCCCTTACCGCCCCGCCTCGACGCCGCCGTCTGCAACTCACGAGGTTGAAGACGACCCATCCGGGTCGTGGTCGGGTCACGGGTCGCGGATCTGACAGCCTTGGCTGGCCTGGGCCTGCTTGATGTGTATGAATTATACACACATTTTGGGCCTTTAGTTTATAGATTTGGGCTTTGTTTTATTAAATTATTATTTATTTAGTTAGTTTTTCATTTAGTTTTGATTTAATAAACTCTTCCTTTAGCTTTTGATGATTTCAGATTTAAATTGAAAGGATTTGGAAGATTTGGATAGATTCTAGAAGATAGAGTGGTTATTATCCTGGATAAGATTTGAAGATAATATGTGGATTTATCCTCTTATGCGCAACCTACCTGTGCGGAGCATTTTCAGCTGTGCAGAAGTTAACATTTCCATTATCCAAGATTATCTTCCAAGGATATTTTGAAGATATTGTTTGAATTTGAATTAGGATTATTTATTTGTTATTTATCCATGTAATTAAATTCAAAAGGTTTGTTTTTGAATTTAATTAGATTAGATCCTAGTTTTGAATTCAAAAGAGAGAAATCCTAACCATCCTTTCCTAGCTTATAAATACCTAGGCATTCTATGAGGAAAGGACACACTTCACACTCTCTCATTCTTCCATTCTCTCTCAAATTCAAGAGGAGTTCTTCATCAGTTCTTCAAAGAAGAGGAAGGAAATTCAGCTTAGGAGCTTAGTTCAAGTTTGTCTTCAAGTTTGATTCTTGTAACTACTTGTTCAATGCCTGTAATGAAATTCATGAGTATTTTCTTCTCTCTTGCTATGTTGAGCTAAGTCTTTAAAGTCTAGGAATTAGGGGAGGTAGCTTGTCTATTCTATGATGCATATGTTTTAATAAATTGCTTCTAATTCCTGAATATTCTATTGTTCATTG
>JAKUCV010003540.1:66294-99204 GCA_028386065.3 Turnera subulata
CCACAAAGTCTCAGTAATCAGTACCATGTTAGGCTTGTACTGATTCTTCAGATCCCTTAAGGTACGCACAAAGTCTTGAGACCTTCTTGCTACACCCCTGCAATTCCACAGTAAAAGTCGTACCTTAGGCCATGTAGGTGGTAACCCAGTCACCCTTGGGACGCTCCGAGCCATCATGGAAACCTGATAATAACTGCTTTGATTTAAAATTTGACATGGAGGCTCTAGCTGAAAATCCTGCAGTCTATTAGATATGAAAAACATAATAGAATTAGCCGAGCCATAAAAGGAAGCCCTTAGATTGCTTTGGTCTTCTAGGAAGAATGTTTCTTCCATAGGAGTTACAGAGAACCTAGATGAATATAGTTCATCAACAAACGCTAAACGAGGAATTCTCGCCAGATCATTCGGTAATTCCTCTTGCTGCTCATTCACCATACTATATGCTAACCTATTTCTTCTTCCTAGAGAGGTACCCTCAACAAAGAAAACAGTAGCTGGGGAAGGCATTTTTTCTTGTCTTGTTGATTTTTTTTGAGTTTTCTGCATCTTCCTGTCTCAACCGCCTCCCCTTCTTTTAGTCTGAGATTAGACAGCTAGGTGTCAGTTTTTCAAATGTGGAGCCTTTTTTTTTGTCTCCGAAAAGATCCAGAAGATTTTTCGGTAATTAAAACTTTGCATTATTTGTCAGTAAACTCCAAAGCTTTTCAATCTTCGCGGTTTTGCTTTTGGAAAAGTTTGCCACTACTTTAATTATTGTCCAATAATTCTGATCTTTTTCGACATGAGTGGCAGAAATAAACCTAAAATTGGCACATATATAGCTAGCCTGAAGCTAGCAGTCGAGTAATTAAAACTTAACATATCCAGCCAGAAGCTGAAATGCTCTAGCCTGAAGCTAGAAATTTTAAGTATTTAAATACACAAGTTTATACAGCCTGAAGCTGAGACCAACTAGAAGTTGGCTGATAGATATGTAATTTATAGCTAGTATGCACCAGCCAGAAGCTGGTAAATAATTTTTCTAAGTTATCCAGCCTGGAGCTGGCACCGACTTGAAGTTGGTACATGGACATATTGTTTGGCATGACCGGTTGGGCCATCCCGGGTAAATAATGATGCACAAAAATTTATTTGGTCATTCATTGAAAAGCCAGAAATTTTTACAATCAATGAATTTCCATGTGTTTGTTTGCTGTGAAATTAATAATACGGCCTTCCTAAGATGAGATTGGCCTAGACCAGCAAGTTTGGGATTAATACAGAGATATAAACGCGGACTAATAAATCTGTCGTGTTGACTATCTAGGTAATTTTTTACGATGCATCGACTAGATGGTCCATTATGTGACGCAAGTTGGCATTGTGCGCACTTGTTTTAATGATTAAGCCACTTGCAGGTACATATCCCTACTTATGTTACTAGACTATATGTCTAGATAATGCTGGTATATTTCTTCAATGGAGAATGTATACCATTGAAAATAAACCCAAAGAGATCTGGGCCATATTGACAATTGATTGCAGGACTATTGATGAAATGTTACTGTTTGATAAAATGGTATTTTATATGCAGCAACACTTGTGTGCATCAAGCCAATATCATTAAAGATCTCCCCACTTAATTGATTAATGGTCACATACTTAGTATTTCCCATCTTCGGACAATCGGTTATTCAGTATATAATGCTCCACCACAGGATTGTGAAATGGTCCCTTAAAGAAGATTGGGAATCTACATTGGGTATGTATCTCCACAAATTACAAAAATAATTGAAACCTATGACAGGAGATTGGAGATTTATTTATAGTAAGATTTGCTTATTAATTGATGTTTTACCCAACATCAGGGGGAGAGAATATGCAACTGGATCAAGAGGTTATTGAAATGATTTATCAATATCTAGTTTTTTATCCTCGAATAAATTAGTATAAACCTGAAGTTCAAAAGATAATTCATTTGCAAAAGATTAGTAAGTCATTTGCCAGACATTTTTATTTGAGAAGTGTGACCATATACCAGCTGCAAATGCTCCTGTTTCGATTGATAAACAATGTAAGTATGCAAATGAATCTATAGATTATACTCGGTTCCAAAAGAAAAGAAATTCTCGATAGAAAATAAAGGAGCAAAGTGATAAGATGGCCTCATTAAGGAAATAAGGCCTCCAGTAGAGGTTTGAATTAAAAGCCCTCATGCAGAGGAAAATCCTCCAGAAGAGGTTTTCTGACATAAATTGATAAAGTTCCAGAAGTAACTCAGGTACCTGAAATAAATAAGCATGATGAGATCTCAATTACAGTGTCAGGAATAAGATGGAACCGACGTGAAAATAACCGTCGACTGAATACTTATTTTATTTATAATATAGCGCTAAATAAAAAATGAGGATCATGAACCTACATTGGCGAATGTAGGCGCTGTATAATTGGCCAAAGTAGAGAAATACGTTTAAGGCTGTGTTAGACTCGCTTGAAGCGAGAAATTTCCGGAACTGTAGTCTGTACACAAGATGGTGTAAAATTCAATTGGTCATAAAATGGGTATTTGTGCGGAAAAGAATATGAGAGATAAAGTACGGTTTTGTTGCACAAGGTTTTACCCGAACAACCTGGTAATTAATTATGAGGAGATATACTCCCCTATGGCGGATGCAATTACTTTTGATAAGTCTGGCAGTATATGAAAAGTATTAGAAATGCATCTAATGAATGCTATTACAGCCTATTATTATAGATCCATAAGTCATGATATATACATGAAGATCCCTGAAGGATCCAAGTTGCCTGAAGCAACTAATTCCCGGGAAATTACAAAATAGAATTGAATTGATCTTTACATAATTTAAATCATTTTGAGTATGGATAAACTAATTTATGATTGGAACTCCCGAAGAAGCTTCCAAATACCATGCTATTAGATTGGTCCTGGAGTACTCCGTTGAAGTGCAATATGTATTGCTAAGAAAATAAAGCCTGAAGCTTTTGACTTAAGCCTATTGGCAAAATATGAATTTGCTCTTATCTTCGGGGTAAAAAAGATGTGGTGTCATGTTAATCCTGTAAGCCCGAAGAAAGAAGAGTTGGTTCTTGCAAATGCCGATCTCCCACTTGATCCACAAAAGGCACAGCCGGATATCTGCCACAACTTTACACATGAAATTATTGCATCATTGTGACTACAAAAAGCAAGAGGGCAAGACAGATGCTCCAACAACAAAATTATGAAGATAATGCTACCTACACTGCCCAGTTAGAGTAATGATGTATCAAAAGTAATTAGACAAGGCACACATCACCAGAAGTTGACAAGAGGATTATTGGCATGCAACGACATCAAGAGAGGCCAAAATGAGGGGGAGTAAAATATGCACTGCACTCTTTTTTCCTTCACCAAGTTTTTATCCCACAGGGTTTTTTCTTGGTAAGGTTTTTAATGAGGCAGTTTCCCCTAAGCGTATTCTACCCAACAAACAATGACATCCAAGGGGGAGTGTTATATAACATATGTATGTCATTTGTAAAACTGTACCACCAACTCTGGCCCTACCCCCTGTTCTTTCTTGTCTATATATCTCGTCAGTTTACTGGAAGCAAATGGAATGAAATAACTGAGTTCATTGTTATCTCTGTTTTCTGTTCTTCTTAATTTCTTCTTCTTCTTCATCGTTAAAAATAAGAAATTTATAACAATTCTTAAGTTGTGCAGCTAAAGACATCGTTAGAAGGGGAGAGGAAGAACACCATCGATGACACTTTGCATGCCCTAATAGTAGCCATCAGCCACCAGAGGCATGCGTCACCATCATAGGTTTAGGGAGGCTCTTAACAAGCCGGGAACCACCATGCAGACTCTATGCCGCCGTGAGCAGCGGACTCCAGATGAGTTGATCTCGACTTTTTCGGTTCAACATGCACAAGGTTTCTTCATGGTTTTTGTTCATGATATGCACATAAAAAAAATATGTATAAACTTATTCTATACATTATATATCTCATGACAGGCATATAAGATATCACTATTGTTTGCAGCTCATATGCACAACATAATAAATAGCCGTTCATATGCACAACATAGTAAGTAACAGTGCTTGCATGTGAAGGCAATAAATTGAAATAATTGACGTAGATCATATATTTCAAGTCATTCCAGAAACCGAGCCTTTCAGCTCCGCTACCAATGAAGGAATGCATAGTGCAGGGAACTTACTTATATTTCCTAGCGTTACAACGGAAGCAGGATCGGGAGCTTAGCTCGATTTACCGGTCGGTGGAAGTCGTCACGGTTTGTTGGATCGACTTCCGAGTCTCCACAACCTAAACCCTCTTTTCTCTGCTCTCAACTGTTTTTGTATGTGTCTGCGTTGGTTTTTCATACATTGCATTATCACCCGGTATGTTACTAGTTTATAGCAAAAACCATAGTGGCCTGGTTGTTGAGATAACGCTCCACTTTATTTTACAGCACAGCAATAATCTTTTTGTGCTCATTGTGGGTGAACAAATTATTACTGCCTGCTTAGTGGAGGTCCCTACAACCAGTCATGACTGTGCACCCCATTGTGGGTGTACTTGTCGCTTTATTCCAACAATATTTTATACTAACAATTTATCCCATGAGAAGCTACCCTTAGTGCCTCAACTTCGTCAACCTCCAAATCACCAAATGCCCTCACACGCCCGATCAACCCCTCCTCTGGAAAATCAGTCAGGACGGTTGCAAACATTTTCAGCTCCACTTCATTCCTCACAACAATGTCATTCCCAGTGACCTGAATCCTTTTGATTCGATTCACAATATTAAGCACAGCTTTCTGCTCCGGTGTCTTCCTCCTGTCCGCAACAGCACCAGAAGTGATCAATCGCTCAAGCGCCATCTTCGCAAGATGGTACTTATGGAGTAGATGGCTTGATTTGCGATGAGCCATGGTGAAGTTCCCCTCGCTGAATCTTTAGTTTTCTTTTCTTTCTTTCCCTCTCGTTTGCTTCTGGATCTTCTTTATCTTTGTTTCAAGTTTGCTTGTTTGTTGGTGGATAAACGAAGTGAAGAAACAAAATGCGTAACTGCTTTTCTGTTATCCTGGGCGGGAAATTATTTTTCTTAATTAACAAAGCCAACCGGTGAGAAAGAAAAAAACCCAAGAGGCTCGAAAACCTAATATTTGGGCTCCTCTGTAGGCTCATTAGTAACTGAAAACCTTTCACAACTTATCTTAAATTTTTTTGTATTAACAAAATGGGCCATACGCATCTACTGGGCTCCTCGTTAGGCCCATTATATCTTGAAATATTTAGCGATTAAAGAAAAAGGAAAATGTGGCGAGATGGATTCCAAAGTGGCAGTGTCACTGAACTAGCTAGTCATATTAGACTAGCAGCAACTGCACACTCCATCGCTAAAGAGAAGAATATTCATTCAAATACCTCTTCCTTTGTCCGTCTTCACCTCAAGCTCTCAGTTCAGATCTCGGCGAAACCGCAAAAAAACTTGCCTATCGTATTCACCGGCACCAGAGAATGCGCGGTAAATACCGACTCCTTAGAATCTCTCCATTTCAATTGTATAATTTTTGACTTGGCTCTTTTTTTTTTTTCACCAATCATTTAATGCCGTTTGTCACTGTTGCAATCCTCAATGGATATGCCAAATAGGTAAAAAGGCAGCTGGTTCTGGTTCGAGTTTGTGGCTGGCTCCTAACCCGAGCAAGAGATGGGGCGAGCTGTTCTTCCTCGGTTACACTCCCTTCTGGCTCACTCTCTGCCTCGGCATTGTCGTTCCCTACAGGCTCTACGAGGTAAGCTAAAATCTATGTGAAAGATAATGCTTTTGTTGTTATTGTTATTATTATTAGTAGCAGACCTAGTAGCCATTCGTGATAGTTAGTTTTTCTTTTGATTGAATTTTGTATTTTCCAGCTGTGTTGATGCTAACAGAGGTACTAGAGAAGGGAAATGAATGAGGAGGCGTTGAATATCTATTGTTTTTGTGATGTTTCCCTGACATGCATATGTTTTTTTGCATACGTTGTTTAATTGAGTGTAATGTATTATGGAAACGTGGTTCTTTGTGTGTTTGCAGAGCTTTACGGAGTTGGAATATTTGCTTCTGGCTCTGATTTCGGCGGTGCCTTCTTTCTTGATACCAGTAATAGTTGTTGGGAAGGTAAATTTGTAGAGTAGATATATTTCCCTCCTCAAGCCTGGTTCTTTTTGTTCCAAATGATTCGATATTCTCTTTTTTTAATTATTTTGGCTTTTGCAGGCTGATAGGAGTTTGGGTTGGAAGGACCGGTATTGGGTCAAGGCAAGTGCTTCTCTTCTATATCCCAGTGCATGATGTGTGATTAAGGGTTAATCAACTGCGGCATAGAGTGTTTTTTTCCCCTTTTTTTGTGTGTTTTCTTTTGCTTATTGCTTAGCTGTTTTATTTTGACGTTTTAACAGTTATTTTGTGAATATTAGCCAAAATCTCTGTCAAGCTGTCTGCTGATATAACTGCATTTTGATCATTAGTCCTTAAGTCAGAAAAATTGTTCGCTCACCCGGTCTGGTATATTTGCCTCATTCAAAATGTAACATGTGATAGCTGGTGAGCTTCATATATACGGGGCTTGATAGTACAACTTTGTAGATGGAGATCCCCAGTGATCTCTCTGATTCACCTATTGTCAATCACTAGTGCTGTGATCTTAAGGATCTCAGTTTTCCGTGCAGTTGTATGGACAATCTTTGCGATATTGCCTTGGATTTCTCATAATGTGAATAGAAGATGGAGTCACTTTCAATTACTTACACGAACATGAAATGCTTTGATGACATGAGCTATTGCTTTTCTTTTCAGCCCCTTGGAACATCATTATTTTGGATTCTTCAAAGGTTTTCCTTACTGGCTATGAGTGCATGAATCCAGTTCCATATCTATCTTAGCTTCAGCAAGTTTGACTTTTTGAGGCTCTTCACTTGAACTGTGAATCTTTTATTGTGCAGGCAAGTATATGGATCATCATTTTTAGCTATGTCGGAAACTACTTTTGGACCCACTATTTTTTCACAGTTTTGGGGGCTTCTTATACATTTCCATCATGGAAGATGAACAATGTAAGCCGAGAAACTAGAACGCTCTTATTTTGATTCTCCCCATTGTCTACTCACTTTTTGGTTGTTGTCTGTGTAGGTACCTCACACGACTTTCCTTTTGACGCATGTTTGCTTCTTGTTTTATCATGTCACCTCAAACATAACAGTCCGAAGACTACGGCATGCTATTGCTGACTTGCCAGAAAAAATTCGTTGGGCTACTGAGGCAGCATGGATACTGGCTCTTTCTTATTTCATAGCATATCTGGAGACTCTGGCTATTTCTAATGTATGTGCTCCTTGTCTGGGTGTTATTTTATTAAGCAGACCTAAATTCTCCATGTTGGGTGCTGATGGCTAGACTGTAGACTCTATGATGTGTGAACTAAGCTCATGGAAAGCTGATTTTGCCCCTTTATGGTAGAAGAGATGTTTTCTTTTCACAGTTGGACCTTCCCAAATATGCACATTTTCTACAGTTTTGTGTATGAGCCATCACATCTTTTATGTTTCGGTACAGTGAGTGAGAACTTGCAGCTTTTGCATTTGAGTTGTTTACAATCTTTGTGTATTAAGGCTCTGATAAACGCACTGTGGTTCTACTTGCAGTTTCCTTACTATGAGTTTGTGGACCGGGCCTCCATGTACAAAGTTGGATCCTTGTTTTATGCCATCTACTTCATCGTAAGCTTCCCAATGTTTCTAAGGTAAGCCGTAAACCTACCGAAAGTTGAATGTCTTACCATTTCTGGCTGTCCCCAGCATTTGTCAAATCAGCATTATGACCGGTAATGCTTGTCATCTTCTATGCCAATTGATTGAAAATTGTGGAAGAACAATTACATCTTGGTATGCTTCAGCTGACTTTATTCTCAACTACTTCCTGATGCATTTGATGCCATGGGGATATTGGTGCATTACTGTCTCAAAAAGATGTCTGGAAACATGTGTTAAATAATATGAGAAAAAAACATCACCTAAACTAAAAAGTAACAGATAGTTAGAAACAAGAAATTTGTTTCTCTAGGCCTCTGAAGATATGCTAACCCTGTCATGCTGGATTTTGCTGATACATGCAGAATTGATGAGAAACCTGGGGATTTATGGGACTTGCCAAGAGTGGCTGTTGATGCTTTGGGTGCTGCAATGTTGGTCACGATAATACTTGACTTGTGGCGCCTCTTTTTAGGGCCTATTGTTCCCCTTCCGGATACAAAGCAATGCCTCCAACAAGGACTGCCCTGGTTTCCTGGCCACGCCAATGAAACTTAACAATTGCATCTTCTGTGAAGTATGAACCCAGCCGTGAAATTGAATGACTGCATCGACGGAGTGGTCTCTCTGTTGCTGAAGAGGAAGAGTTAAAACTACGGGATTTCTCGTACTTTTGTTGTAACAGTAATTGTGCTTCTTGTAGACCAAGGTCCTGCCATGTGTTCGGAAAATTAAGAGAAGACAGTTTGCCAACATTGCAATGGTGCTTTTGTGCTTAGTAATTGTAAGCTTCATGATTCAGTGGTTAATAGCATGTGCGTTCCTGTACTTACATGGAGAGCAATGCTGTAGACAAGATTTCTCTGCGTAATTCCTGCTCTTGTGTATGATAACTCTGTAAAATGCAATAAATTGGGCACAAGCATTGAACTTCAACTGCGTCAATATTGAAATCTTTTTTGCTTGTTTATTTGCTGTGATGTTAGACTGAACTGGCAGAATTTTCTTCTATTAAAGGCCTTATGATTCCATCTAAACAGGAATGCATGAACTCATAAAACTATCAGGTACTTCATCAAAACAAAATATGTGCAAAATAAATATGCGTACGACTTAAATTCTGTGGGAAATTTGAGTGCCAAAATTGTTTTAAAAAAATAGGAAAGGTGAAAAAAAACTAAAAAAGAGAGGCAAACTTGATACGACACTATATTTGGGTTGGCAGTGTCGTATCAAGTGCATTAGTGCTTTGTGCGTGTCAATTGTATATACAAGACATGTCAGGCCAAGGCTTAGACTACCAGTCGTTTATTAGGTACATGTGTTACCTGTATATAGTATGCCAGAGTCATTCCTTGTAATCATTCAATCACTTGGGCAAATGTTAATAGACTTGGCTTGAGACTCGGTTATGAGCTCAAGATTTTCTTTCTTTTCCTTTCTTTAATTTCTTCTTGTTACGAATCGATCGTAACAATTGGCGCCGTCTGTCCTTCGATGGCCATGGAGCAACCACAAGAACATCGTTGGTGGCCATCTTCTCTTCCGCCAGTTCAGCCTTGGCCATGGTTCTCATCCTCTCCGTCAATACCGATTCCACCTTCACCACCGACAGCGCTTAGGGTTTCAGGGCTGCCCGGTTCCTCTTTGTTACCACAATTCGCGCCGGCGATTTCTTCAACTTTCTTGGCGGTTTCTTCTCTTGGAGGCTCCGACGTGGGAGACTCTGTTCCGTACTCGTCACCGGCGATGGTCCCACAGTCCTTCCACTCTTCGCCGTGGGGAGTGGATTGGGGGTTGATGTGGTCGTCTTCAACGCCGCCAGTTGTGCCTTCTGGGTTTGCCTCTTATCCTTTGCCAACTGCTCGACAGAATGTCTCAATGACTCTACCTGGACCGGAAGAATGCACTTTCAACACTGGCCATAATGCCCATGCCCAGTTTGCTTCAACGTATATTCAACCGTCGCCTGTGATTTCTTCTGGATCCAACAAATTCCATCTTCAGCGTAAACGAGCAGAGGAAGAGGGATATATTTGTTGGCTACAGTCGCAGTATCACAATGGGATGACTCAAGAACAGGTTCGGCCTCTACTAAGTAGGACTTTTACTATTGATGAATTAAATAGGAGAAGCCATATTCATAATCTTTGCATCTGGTGTGATGAAACGAATTGTTTTGGCCATAAGTGTGCAAGAAAATTATGGTTGAACATTGAGGTATATGATGACAATTTGGAGACATTACTTTTTACGGAAAGTGATATTGATATTGATGCGGGGTTACCAATTGATATGGAGTCTTACAAGGAAGAAGATTATAGGCCTAGTTGTCACAACCATAACGTTTTAGATGTATCAATGAACGTATGTGACAAAGAGACTAAATCTGATATTGTTTCATTACAAGTTGATGTGTTGGAAGTTTCTTCTCCTATGGATTATTGCCTTGGAGTTAATGACACAACAGTTGGTGAGGTAGTATTGTGCCAAGAACCAGTAGACAATAGTGGCCGCTTGTTGAATGGTGGTGGTTTGCTCAAGGAGCATTCTACATGCAAGGTGAAATTGCCGACTAAGATACAGTATGCTTGGTGGAATTTGAAGAAGCTGAAGACCTCTTTGATTATGAGGAATAAGCAAAAGATGGTGCACATGAAGTTCAAGTTGGCAACAGTAAGAAAGAAAGGCAGAAAACAAAGATGGAGCTTGGGTCAATGGGTGAAGTTCAGGAAGCAGAAGAGAATGATTTTAATCCCAAAGAAGCAACGAGAGGAGATAATAATGAAAAAGTGTTGGAGCAATGGAATTTCAGATCAATGTGTCACAGATGTTGATGCTTCAATTGGTCCTGTTCAAATGTCGTTGGGTGTTCCTCACGTGCTAGTTGTTGACGGCTCTGACAATGCAGCTGTGGTTCGCAATGGGAACGTAGAAGGGAAGGACATTGTGCATGTTCTTTCACCTCCTGATGAGTTGCTTGTAATGGGTGGTGATGATGATGCTACGATTAAAGGTTTTAAAGTTCATAAAAGAGAGAAACTGTCAGGCACTCAAGAAGGCTTAAAAGAACATGTTGATGGTAACAGTGCAGTTGCTCAATCTAATAACACCACCATCGAGCTATTACAGAATCCTCCTATTGACGAGATGGGTAGCAAGCCTATAATTTCTCCTCCAGATACTTCATTTGTAATTCATAATTCTGCCGCTGCAGAAGTTGATCCTCAGGAAGATTTTGTTGGGTATGAATCTGAGTTTTTGCTAAAGGAAAGTCCAATGCAAGTGGCTCAAAAGGGTCAAATTCTAGCAAATGATGATGGTGGACTTGAGAAGAGGATAATGACTTTGCAGAAAGAGGTAGAAGATAATCTTGGCAATGGAAGAATTTTTAGTCTTTTTGTCTTACAAGGGGTAATACTAAAGGAGTCACAGAACTCTACCTTTGATCCAGGGGTTCCTAGACTGAATGCATTGATTGCAACCTCCATGAACTCTACAAGGAATTGCAGCAAGTGCCTATATTGCTTGGTTTTTGATCCGGGTGGATCATGGCTTGAAACTTGTTTAGGTGAAGAAAAGTCTTTGTTGTTGGCTGTATTATCGGATTTCATATTGTATCCTGTTACGGTATTTGGGATGCTATGGGACGATGAGCTTTTGATGGGTTTGCAAAAGGAGAGGAAAGTGAGGAAGAAATGGCATAAGAAGGGGATGATCTTCAACCCTGATGGCAGAATTTCTAAGAGGGAACAAGTGACAATGGTCTCATCTAGGATGGCTTGGTTAAAAGCATTGGATTGCAATACAACAACGACTGCAGCAATGGTTCATATAGTTAATACTGATGCTGTATTAAATGCAGAATCTGACTTCAAACAATTTAAAGAGAGGATAATGGCTGCTCAAAAAGAAAAGGAAGGCAAGCTTATCAATGGAGTTATCTGTAACTTTTCTTTCTTGCACTGGATAATTCAAGAAGAGATGCAGAATTACCTATTTGATCCAGGCGGTGATAATGCTATTAATAGGAGAAGCTACGATGCTAAAGTCTTAGAAGCTAAAGAAAGATGGAAGAGCTTAATGGATTCTAGATTGGATTATCACATTGAAGCAGTGCACCAAGTCATTTGGGATTTTATTGCTCATTGTTTTGTGGCTCTTTGGCTATTGTTTTTCTTTTTGCTGGGTTCTAGGATTCAAGGCTATTATGGTCTGTATTTGTTCATGTTGTGCTAATTCTTTAGGGAGGGAGTATTGATACGACACTATATTTGGGTTGGCAGTGTCGTATCAAATGCATTAGTGCTTTGTGCGTGTCAATTGTATATACAAGACATGTCAGGCCAAGGCTTAGACTACCAGTCGTTTATTAGGTACATGTGTTACCTGTATATAGTATGCCAGAGTCATTCCTTGTAATCATTCAATCACTTGGGCAAATGTTAATAGACTTGGCTTGAGACTCGGTTATGAGCTCAAGATTTTCTTTCTTTTCCTTTCTTTAATTTCTTCTTGTTACGAATCGATCGTAACATTTGGCGCCGTCTGTGGGAATCGAACCCACGACCACATGGTAAATTATCATCATAAAGAAAAAGAAAGAAGAAGAAGAAAACTTGGTAAATTATCATCATCATGCACGTGTGGGGCATATAGCACGTGGGAGTGGTCATCGCCGCCGGTTGGTTTATCTTTGCTATTCAAAAATGATAAGAAAGATACTTATCTGTGAACCTTACAAAAATATCCTACACTCACCCACTACCTCCCTCCGTCTCCCATTTCCCGCTCCAGGAAGCTGCAAACCAAAACTCTCCACCTCCAAAATCCAAACTCCAAAAAAAAATCCCGTCCCTCCAAAATTCTAGGGTTTCCATTCTCACACCACCATTCTCTTCACCCTCACAAGCACATACCCGTTAGGGTTTACGCGAGGTTTATCACTCTCCCACTCCCGTACTCATAAACTACACACATCACCACCACCACCACAAAACACACAAAAAGAAATGGCCACCTTCTCCGCCCTCTCCCTGTGTCCGTACAGTCTCCTATGCAGCCCTAGCTCTCGCATGAAGTACCGTATTTCTTGCTCCATTGGCTCGCCTTCTGCTACAGGTTGGTTTCTACTCTTGGTTTGTCGGTTTTTCTTGCTTTTGTTTTCCGTTATTCTGAAAAGTGTAACGAACGATCTGTCGGCTGCTCGTCAGTAACCGTTATTTTTTTTTTTTTTTTGTTGGCTCGTTAGGAGGAGGATGGAAACAGCGGCGGAGAAGGCAGGGAAGATCGGAGGGAGCTGGGAAGAGTATGGAGGATTCGGTTAAGCGGAAGATGGAGCAGTTTTACGAAGGGATGGATGGCCCGCCGCTTCGAGTAATCCCCATTGGTGGGCTTGGGGAGATTGGGATGAATTGCATGCTTGTTGGGAATTATGACCGTTATATTCTAATTGACGCCGGTATTATGTTTCCGGAGTGAGTATATATTGGCGGTATTAGTTGATAAATTAGTTCTTATGAGGATTAATTTCCCTTGGAAATGTTTAATTGTATTAAGTTTTCGGTGAGTTTTGGAATCTGCTCACTTGGAGTTTCTTGTTTTATATTACAGCGTGGATGAGTTCGGAGTCCAAAAGGTTGTACCGGACACCACATTTATTAGAAGATGGAAACATAAGATTGAAGCAGTGGTTATCACGCATGGGCACGAAGATCACATTGGTGCGTTGCCTTGGGTAAAGTTTCCTTCAGTCCCTTTTCAGATAATATATTCGTCCAGCAAACTTCTTGGCTTGATATGTGTGTAATGCTTTCTTTTCTGTGGTTGATAGTGGGCCATTGTGTGTCCTGCTTAAGTATTAACCTTGTTACTGTTGCTGTTGTCATGGAACTGTCAATATTCGCTGGCATTAATGTGCAATTAGACCGACGCTTTCATCCGTGGAGGACATCCTGTTATAGCTACCATGCCATAGCTTTGATGCTTGATAAGCATTGGATGTTCATATATGATGGCCTGCAAGTGTGGTCTCAGCTGATTCACAGCAGGCCTTGCATATTGTGTTACTTGCATACGTCCGGTTCATCAGATTTGTTTTTTACACTTTCGGCCCTCTTTTTGCTCGAATAGGTTATTCCGGCTCTGGATAGCACTACACCAATATATGCATCATCCTTCACGATGGAGGTATGTGTTATGGTTATTTCTTATTCATGCAAATGTGCTGTCAATAAGGCTTTACTCTATTTACCTGAGGTTCCATAGACATTTAAACCTGTAGGATACCCCTTGTTTATGAAACACAGTCTCATCAGTCAGTATGTCCTTGGCTACAAGTGACGGTTACTTGCTAATTGGGACTCCTAAACCTTTTAGTTTTTAGTATGTTTACAGGAAACAAAATTATCAAATCTTTGTCAAGATGAAATAGACTTCCAAAGTTATGAGTACTTGCACGGGAGCCCTTATGTTTATCTTTTTATATCTTTTACAAGACAATGAATCCTTATGTCTTATTCAAATTCTTTCTATTGTATTGACAAAGAATATGTTTCTTTAACAGCTTATCAGAAAGCGTTTGAAGGATAATGGGATCTTTGTTCCTTCTAGACTTAATGTTTTCAGAATTAAGAACAAATTTGTTGCTGGTCCTTTTGAGATAGAGCCTATAAGGGTGACTCATTCTATTCCTGATTGTTGCGGACTTGTTCTTCGCTGTTCCGATGGTACAATTTTTCACACAGGGGACTGGAAGGTTAGGTGGCTCATAGACTGATTTTCCTATCTTGTTTCCACTAGCTTGTAGCTACATAAGAAGCTTCTATTCTGCAGATTGATGAATCACCATTGGATGGGAAAGTTTTTGATCGTGAAACATTAGAGCAACTTTCAAAAGAAGGCGTATCATTGGTATATTTCCTTAATTTATGTGCTGATTCATTTTCTTCTCCTTCACTGTTTTGTGGTTCATTGGGCAAATATTGGACACTAAGCTACATAATGGATGAAGTCTTTCTCCCCTCCCCCCAGCTCCATACACTGCACAAGAAAGATTTCTGTATTTGTGGTAGAGATATCGGTTTAGTACGAGGGAATGAATGTGCCTTCCTGAATTTCTCTCCAAAAATCAAATGAACAAAGGCATGCGATATGTTCATTACATCTTTAGGTGGAGTTTCTTTCATGCTATCTTGTGTATTTTACTTATCTTAAGTGCCACTTCTATTTGACAATGCAGAAGTGGTGCTTATTTGGTGAAAGCCAACAGTGTCTTTATTTTCTGGGTATTTAATTTAATCCTGGGAACTGTCCGATTGGCCATCAAACAAATTAACTTTGAATTAAAGTTTTGAGATTAAGAACTCTCTAAACTCTTCTGATTCTACGTATTTGATTTTAATATTTGTTTGTTGTCATGTGCGATGCAAAACCTTGTTTAGATGATGAGTGATTCAACAAATGTCCTGTCGCCTGGAAGAACAGTTAGTGAAAGTGTAGTGAAAGATTCGCTATTGAGACACATTTTAGCTGCTAAAGGAAGAAGGGTTATCACTACTCAATTCGCATCAAATATACACCGCCTAGGAAGTGTGAAAGCTGCTGCTGATTTGGCTGGAAGAAAATTGGTACACTTTATCCCTTCTCTCATTTTCTTCAGCTTGTTCTTGTTGTGCTCAAATTTCATGCACCTCATTTTTAGATATGGTATATTGCATGCCTTGACAATTTTTCAATTGTGTAGGTCTTTGCGGGCATGTCCTTGAGGACGTATTTGGATGCTGCTTGGAAGGATGGATTTGCACCAATTGATCCATCTTCTCTGGTATATTTTTTTTCTTCCAAATCAGTTAACATTCATCATCACTCGGGACCTAAATATAATACGTCTTTTACCTTGCTTCTTACAATGTGATTGCCACCATATGCTTTCTAACTTTTATACAGGTCAAATTAGAGGATGTCGAAGCCTATGCTCCGCAGGATTTGCTTATTGTTACTACTGGATCACAAGTAAGTTGATTTGGTTGCCTGATTGCATTAACTTTTGTACCTTTAGACGGTATGTGACTCTGCACACCTCCTGTGTCAGGCAGAGCCACGTTCTGCCCTCAATGTTGCATCTTATGGAAGTGGCCATTCGTTCAACCTAACAAAGGATGACATTATTTTGTATTCAGCTAAGGTAAATCTTTCTTGTAGCAGGCTTTGATTTCTTTTCTTTTCTTTTTGAAAAGAAATTCTAAATCCTGATTTTTTGGTTCACCAGATATCATCAATCTTTACATGAGACCACTTTCATTCATTATCACATTAGTATCAACTAGTTTTAGCATTTTCTTACTGCCACTTTCTTTCTAGTTGTCCTATACTTGAAAAAGATCTAGTAGCTAGAGTTGATATGTAGTCTTATGCTTTGTTTATACTTCATTCTTATGACAGTTGATGTTTTCTCGCCATATGCTGGGTTAACATGTTTGACCATCATACCTGACGACACCTTTTTAAGATCATTGCCATGTGTATGGCCAATGATACCTGTCCTTTTCTTTCTAGTTGTCGCCCTATACTTGAAAAAGATCTAGTAGCTAGAGTTGATATGTAGTCTTATGCTTTGTTTATACTTCAATCTTATGACAGTTGATGTTTTCTCGCCACATGCTGGGTTAACATGTTTGACCATCATACCTGGCGACACCTTTTTAAGATCATTGCCATGTGTATGGCCAATGATACCTGTCCTTTTTTGTTCCCATCCAATTTCATTCTTTGAAATGGATGATTGCTTTCAAGTATGTTGGTCATGTTAAAATTGTAAACTGCAGCTGTGAAGTTGGTCAGCTTGTAGTTTAGGCTGAAATATGTATATATATTTCAAAGACTTGTTGGATGAGTTCATTCACTTGCTTTCTGCCTCTGCTTTGTCTGGCTCAAATCTTAACTCTAATAATATGTATCATGCTCAAACTCATTTGAATTGGTATATGTGTTTTCATCATTATGTATTATGGTTTCAGGTTATCCCTGGCAATGAAACTAGGGTGACGAAAATGATGAACCGCATATCAGAAATTGGATCACGCATAGTGAAGGGAAATAATGAGATGTTGCACACATCTGGCCATGCGCACCGTGGAGAGCTGGTGAGGTCTTATATGCTTCTTCTGTGAGATTTCACTTGCTTTTGTGTTCTTCATGTGGTCTTATATTTTTATAAGAAAAAGAACCTTTTTTGATTCCTGATTACATGGGGTTCATTTTAATCTTCAGTTTGGTTTTTGTTTCATTATTGATGTATCCATAGCTTGCTTAATAGAAATTGATATTTTGATATAGTTACTTGAGTTGGAGGTGAACTCTATGTCTCACTTGTGATTTTCAATGTGCCTCATTACTTAACTTGGTTTGCAATGATGTTTCTATCTTACATAATTCTCCCACAAATTTGATGTGTGTCTCTCTGTCTTTTGACTGGGTCAAGTAATATGGATAGGTATTATTATTTTGTTTACTTACCTTAAGAAATATTATCATCTACTTTGCTAAAGTCTAATTGCATCTTTTCAGGAGGAAGTACTTAAAATTGTGAAGCCGCAACATTTTCTTCCCGTACATGGAGAGCTCTTGTTCTTAAAAGAACATGAATTGCTTGGCAAGTCAACTGGCATTCGACACACTACCGTAAGTTGTCTTTCCTGTTTGATACAGTTTGTGATATATGCTTAGTTTGATTTGATTGACAAAACCATATATAATCTCACCACAAATGATACATTGTGTAATCATTTTCCTTGCATCACCAGTTTCACTGGGTCTCATAGTCTGCACATATATGTTCATTATGGTAGGGCTGGGTAATGCAATTTTCATCTCTAAGTGCAAGTTGTGGATCACTGTACTCAAGCTACTAGCATACATGATATAAAATTTTTAGAAAGCCTGTCATTCAGATGTTATAACGTGCATCGTGACAGCCAGAAGAACTGTCACTCCTTCCACCATGTTACCTTCTTCAATCTGGCCTCTTTGATATAACTGATAATGAAGCATGTGCCAGTTTTATTGTCAACCAAATCTCACCATAGAAAGTGGTGTGCAGTTCCTGAAACTTTTATCAGTGGAGCAAACTATCTACATGGGGTCCATTTCATTCATCATTATAATAGTTTCCATAGTTCATAAAAACATAACGTAAGGCTTGGGAAATATTATTAACCTTTTGGTATACAGTAGATTCCTACGGATCATCAGAATAGGTGAGGCCAAAAGTAGGATCTGCATTCTATTAGGGAGAAGAGGAGAGGCGAGGCTGTACTAAATCTTCTATGGGGGAGAATAGGTTTTACATGCAAATTGATATGGAAGTATTGTTCGTGGTGGGGTAAGGTGGCCCCATGACCTCCAATTTACTTCTGCCTCTAATTTTTCTCTGGATTTAGCTGCTAACTGTTATCTTGTGCATATTTCGTCAACTCCATCACTATAGGAGATACCTTCTTATCGAGTTTCACTGGTCACTGAATGCATGTAATGAGCTTACAATTCAAATGAGATTACACATTGTGATGCTCTTAGATCAAGAATCAAAATGCCTCCAATGGCAAGTGAAAAATTGTTAAGTACATCTGTGACTATGTCAGGTCATCAAGAATGGAGAGATGCTTGGGGTTTCTCATTTGAGGAACAGAAGAGTTCTATCTAACGGTTTTGTACCCCTTGGGAAGGAAAATTTGCAGGTTGGTTTGCACCTTAGTTTTATTTGGCCTTCGTCAGTAATTTAGGAAGCACTCTATTAAGTACAGTTTGATATTGCAGTTGATGTATAGTGACGGGGATAGGGCATTCGGCACCTCATCTGAACTTTGTATTGATGAGAGACAAAGGATTGCAACAGACGGCATTATAGTTGTCAGGTAGAACTACTGAAAAGTCCTCATGTCTGTAGAAACAACTGAGTAATCTTTTTTTCTTACTTGCGAAATGGGTTCATGGCATTTCTATATTACAGTATGGAAATATCACGGCCGCAAAAGATAGATGGTCCCGTTGAGAATAGCTTAAAAGGCAAGATAAGAATCACTACACGCTGCCTGTGGCTGGACAAAGGGAAGCTCCTTGATGCACTTTATAATGCTGCTCATGCTGCGCTTTCTAGCTGCCCTGTGAATTGTCCTTTGGCTCACATGGAAAGATTAGTAGCTGAGATGTTGAGGAAGATGGTAAGGAAGTACAGTGGTAAAAGGCCTGAAGTAATTGCTATTGCTGTGGAAAACCCAGCAGCTGTTCTTTCTGAGGAAATCAATGAAAAGCTATCTGGTAAATCACATGTTGGCTTTGGGACATCCGCTGTGAGAAAAATTCTCGATGGACATCAGGAAAGAGGTCCAGCTGACAGAAAGCAAACAGAAGTAAATGGCTATACAAATGTAGAACACATATCCCACCAAAACATGGAAGGTACTCATCTCCTCTCTCTCTCTCACACACACACACACACTGTGTGTGTGTATGTGTGTGCATGTTTGTAATTTTTTCATATCAAAACCAATTTGGAGGCTTTGTGTCTCCATGCAGTGAGCCCCTTACAGGGGTGAGTTTGGGCAACTGGGTGACTGCCTGAAAGCATTTGTATGAACTATGCCCAACTTTATACATGCTACCATAATGTAAAGTTTTAACTTCTTGTATCCCAGCTATCCTCTGATAGAACACACCAGCTGTTATATCTCGTCGTGCTGTTGGACAGACAGGCCTAACTTAAAAGCTATTGCTATTCAAAAAGAAAAGAAAACGGAGCCAGTGGCTAACACTAGCCAAAGGCACATGCACAATGGTTTTCTTTATTTATGTGATGCAAGATTTTCTTTGCAATCCTTTTGTTCCATGCAATTATGCAGTGGATGACATCAGAGCTGAAAAAATTTTGCCCAATGAAGAAGGCAGTGAGGAGGTTAGTGAAGACGAAAGCAGTGAAGATAACTCATTGGAAAAGCAAAAATCTCAATCAAAGCCTTCCAAGCGTGCGAAACGGAACAAGTGGAAACCTGAGGAGATTAAGAAGTTGATCAAACTTCGTGAGGAATTAGACAGCAGTTTTCAAGTTGTGAAAGGAAGAATGGTTCTGTGGGAGGAGATATCTACCAAGTTGATGGCTGATGGGATTGACCGAAGTGCCGGGCAGTGCAAATCTTTGTGGGCGTCTCTAGTTCAGAAGTACGAGGTCCATTCTTTGCTTTCCCTTCATCTAAATTTGGAGTCTGTTTCTTATTCAACTAAATGGTATTTTCCTAAGTGGGTATGCATGGACTTCTTTTGTGTCCATGCATTTTCCAGCATTATCAGTTTAAGTGAACACGTATTACTTTGATCACAAATCACAATATCAATGCCTACACAATCCATTTCCCTGTTTTGTTCTAATTCACATTCTTCCCTCTCTGATAACTCTCTATAAAACCATCTGCGAATGGGAACAGGAAAGCAATAGTGGGGAAAAGGGCCGAAGAAAGTGGCCATACTTTAAGGACGTGAGCAAAATTTTATCCAATGTGGAGGCAATGGCAACAAAATAATTGGAAGACTGGAAAGCATACGCTCCCGTTCAAGGTAAGGGCTGTTTCCACAACCCTTTGGATCAATCAAAGCTTGAACAAATTGCGACTGCGGTGGTCTAGTATGAAGTTACCACTCCAGGGATTTGCAATTGAGAGGAATACACCTTGTGGCCTGTCGAAACCAGAAAAGGAAGCCTTTTGAGATCAACCAGACCATTTCACTAATTGTTCGGTCAGGTGGTCCAAGACGATGAACTAGAAACAAAATAGTTTTGTAGCCACAGGTATGTAAATTGTAGTCAAGATACAATCGAGCAATAGTCTGGAATATAAAAAATAGTTTCGGATGAGAGCTCTGGTGTAAGTCCACAATCTCATTTGGTTGCTAGCCAAATTTTTGGGGTTGGTTCTGAGAAAGATTCTTAGTGGTTTCTGATTTCTTTCTGACCAATTCAAGAGAAGCCGGGTAACTGCCCAAGTACAGGCTTTCTATGCATCTTTTCGTCTGGCAACACTGTTAATTTGCCTTGAAGGATCCTGATTTTGGCTATCCCTTGGGCACCAAGATACTTGATGCTGCCCAGGAAGAAGTATTAAATTTGAGGATTAAATGGATTCGGCTCTGATCATCAAATGCCCAGTTCCTGGAGGACGAAAGGGAAAATTACTGCTAATAAACTGGTAAAACAAGGAAGCTTCACCTGCAGTAATTAACTAAAATAACTCATTAAAAGACTTTGGGTAGACAGCGAAAGGCAAATAAGCCCTCCATAGAAATCATCAAATCAAGTAACGTTGCAAACTTATGAAGGCTTTAGAGAAGGGCCATAGAATTTTGACTTTAATAACCGCCTAATGAAATTCTTAATTGTGTACAACTTGGCTACTTTGTTTCAACGGCGTACCATATCAGTTAATAGTTATTGTGTAATTTCGAAGCGGGAGCCAGTATAGTGACTGTATCTTGTAAACAGTGATGTAGATAGCTGTAATAATTTTCTATATATTTTAACGGCCATAACTTGATGCTAATAATAATCAATTATGGAGAATATCCATATGTTCATAAACTAATCTAGTTATGTATAATATATATATTTTAACGGCTCCGCAACATCCGTCTTCATCCCAGGCCACCAATAGTGACTCTTCAGGTTCAGGTACATCTTTGTGCTACCCGGATGGATGGCAGAAGGTGCGTTGTGCGCCTCATCCATAATCCACCTCCTCAGGTCATCCACGTCCGGAACACAAAGACGATCACCCGTCATCAACGCTCCATCCTCCCGGATGTAAAAACTAGAACTCTCTCCACCGAGAGCCTTATCCCGCAACTCCACTAGAAGAGGGTCACCGAACTGCAACTCCATAATTTTATCCCGCAAGGTCGGTCGGATGCTCAAACTGGCCATCAAGGCCCCGGTATCATTAACCTCCAACTGGGTATCCAAAGACCTCAACTCCAACAACGAAGGTAAATCAAAGGAAACCGGCTCCTCATCTGCAGATGAAACTCTCTCCTGGCTCAAAGCATCTGCAACCACATTAGCCTTCCCCGGATGGTACTCAATAGTACAATCATAATCCCTCAGAAGCTCGATCCAACGCCTCTGCCTCATATTGAGCTCCTTCTGGGTCATGATGTACTTCAAGCTCTTGTGATCCGTGAAAATTCGACACTTCTCCCCGAAAAGATGGTGTCTCCAGTTCTTCAAAGCAAAGACCACAGCAGCTAACTCCAAATCATAGGTCGGATAATTCTTCTCATGAGTCCTCAACTGCCTAGAAGCATAGGCAATCACTCGACCCTCCTGCATCAACACACAACCCAAACCCAAACCAGAAGCATCACTAAACACCGTGTACTCCATACCGGGTCTAGGAACTGTCAACACTGGTGCAGAAGTCAACCGACTCTTCAGCTCCTCAAAACTCTGCTGGCAACGATCATCCCACACATAAGAGCAATCTTTCCTCAACAGCTTAGTCATGGGACCCCTATCAAGGAAAAACCCTCTATGAACCTGCGATAGTAACCAGCAAGTCCAAGGAAACTTCGCACCTCAGATACATTCTTAGGTGGCTCCCACTCCATAACTGCCTTAACCTTGGCCGGGTCTACCTTAATACCTTCTCTCGACACTATATGCCCGAGAAAAGCCACCGCATCCAACCAAAACTCGCATTTGCTGAGTTTGGCATAAAGTTGCTTCTCCCGCAGTCTCTACAACACCAGTCTCAAATGCTCCTCATGCTCGGCCTTAGTTGTAACGCCCCGGAATTTATAATTTGATTTTCGGAATTTTCGGAAATTTATTCCAATTTTACCCTTGTAGTATTTTCGAATTTTAGTTGAGAAAATAAATTATTTTGCCATGAGAACGTCCATTCTAAGTCGGTATTGTTCGTAGTTCGGGTTTCGTTGATATCGGAATGGGTTTCGGGGCGAAACGAGAGGGTTAGCGTAGTTTCGTTCGAAACTACGTCGTTTTGGGTTATTTAAAAAAAAAAAAAAAGAAGAAGAGAAAGGGCTGGTCAACTGAGGCGGGTTGACCGCGCCCAGCCAACGACGCGTCGTCGGCTGGCGGGTCACACCCTAACCCCAGCAACCCCCTTCTTCTTTCTCCTTCAACTTTCTTTTTTTCTTCCTACCGTTTTATTTCCACTCAGCCGCCACCTCCCCCCAACGGATTTGTTCCCCCATATTCAGTCTTTAATCATGCCGCCAACGGCTATGTCCCCCACAACCTCCTCTTTCCTTCCTCATCCTTTTCCTTCCCGATTTCTCCTCCTTTTTCTACTCTCCTTCCCAATCCAGTTCTTGGTTCCGGGATACAAACCTCACTCTCTCTCTCTCTCTCTCGGTCGCCGCCCACATAAAACCCCTCTGTCGTCTTCACTCCGCCGCAGCCACGAGCCCGAGAGGTGATTCCTTGCTGCACCAAGTTCGCGACGAGCACACCGGTAGAGTCAAGATCGACGGCGGTGAACTCGGGGACGAACTCGAGTGTGGGGCTGGGGCTTTTGTCGGCCTTCGTGAGTGAGGGGCCTAAAACACGACGCGTTTGAGGAGCACTGCTGTTGCTCTGCCGCCACCTCTCACCGGGTAAGCCGCCAATGACTCTCGTTTTTCTGCTTGTCTTCTCGTGTTTTAGTCAAGTCGTGTTTGATCGGTTCTTTGTGGAGGTGATTGTGTTTGGATGGTAGTTGCGGGGCTGGTTGGCGAGGCTGCGTCTGGCGGTGGGTAGGAGTTGTGTTTTTGTGGCAGGGGTGTGTGTATTTGAGGTGCTCGTGTCCAGTGGTTTGCGTGGCGGGTCTGATGAGGCATGGCCGGATTTGAGTGTTGTTCCGGCGCGGGTTTGAAGGTTGCTGTTGTGGGGGGGGATCCGGCAGTGTGTGCGTGCGTGTTTGGTTGACACTATGGAGACTTTGGGGCTTGGATCCGGCATCAGGTTCTGCGGATTCGTTTTCCGGTGAGTATTCCGGTGACCCCTTGTAGTTCTCAATCTATTTCGTCATTTGTGCATATGAAATTCAAAGAATGGGATGTGAGTTGTAGGATTGGTGGAACGGAGCCAGTTCCGGGCAGTGGTGTGTTTATTTCCGGGCAGAGTTGCTGTGGTTGTTTATTCAGTTTTGGTTCTCGGATTTGGCTGTGGACGGATTCCGGACGGATTGGGTTGGTTTTCCGGGTAAGGATCCTTTACCACAACTTGTTTCTTATTTGGTTATAATCTGTGAGTTGGGTTTCGAGTTGAATGTCGTGTTGGGATGTTGTTTGAAAGGTGGCAGATTCGTTGGAGTTGGTTGTTGGCTGCTTGGGTGAAATTCCGGCGAGGTTGGCCGGAATCCGGCGAAGGTTTACTGTTCCGGCGAGGGCTCGGGAACTTTTCCGGCAAAGACTCGGGTTCTGACCAGCAGACAATAATTCTCGTTTTTACGAGTGTTAGACGGTATTATCCTCGTTTTGTCTCGGTTATGCCATGTAATTAAATTTTGGAATTTATTTACCGAAACATATTTACATTGATATATTTGGTGAATTGTGGATTTCCGAGAGCGGAGAGTTAGAGTGGGTGTGGCCGGAAAGAATTACCGACACGTAGAGAATTTAGGGCGATCAACTCTTGGGCTCGGAAAACGACTTTAGGACGGTTTTAGGAAAAACCGAGCCCAAGCCCAATAATCTCATTTGTAAGTTTAGAATGTTTTATACGGACTTAAAATACGGACTTAAGGCCTAATCACGGGTAATTAAATTCACGGACACTAAGAACGGGCTCGAAGCCCAAATTGCATAATCGGTAAATGTGGACTTAAGAAAGTGGGCCCACGGCCCAGAATTTGTGATTTAAGATTTAGTGGGCCTTAGGCCCGAGAATTTGTTAACGAACTTAAACCGATGAACCTTAGATCCGTAATCGTTGGAGTTATGGTAGATAAAATATCCTTTTGGACTTAGACCCGAAAATCTTATAATCGGATAGTTAGGGTCGAGAATTACTCGATTAGAGCATACATTAGTGTACATACACGTTTTACTTCTAAAATGGGTTTAGTGACTATATCATGTACCGGTATTCAGGCACGGGAGATACCCCGGGAGCTGTAGACTCGGATCGGGGAGAAGTCATAAACCGCATTTTGAGGTGACATTACAAGTCTTTTTATATATGTTTTGTGAATGCATGTTGGTGTGGTTTGTTTGTTTACTTGCCTTGTTTGCTACATGCGATAATTGGATTTATATACCTTGATTTGGTGTTGATCTCATGTGTCTAAATTTCTACATGAAAAACTGTTATGAAGTATAACACGTAAAACACTTTTGTGATGATGTATGGTTATGGGCCGCAGGCCCGGATGAAACAGGGACACTTACAGTGCACACATCCCTGATAGACATAATGTATCTGAACCGTAATAGTATGTGGTTATGGGCCGAAGGCCCAGATGTTACAGGGGCACATACACACTTCCCTGAAAGACATAATGTACTTCAAACAGAAATATAAAGATGTAATTAAGAATAAAATACTAAATTCTACTGTGGTGTCGGTTGGTAGCCCCGAGGAGGGTTGGGTACCTCGGGTCACGTTATGCTGTTTAGCATGCCCAGGGGATGTAGGTGCACCCCTGGAAGACTTGCACCGGTTAGGTGTGTCTGAGTGCACCCTCAGGTAGCTAGCGGCCACTTGAGTGTTTTCAGTGGTTTTTGGCCTCAGAATCTACCCCTTCTGAGGTTCGACATTTGGGTTTCACACCCTGATCTGATCAGATGCGCTACCGAGACTTGACTCACAGTAGAGGGCCCATGATAATAATAAAAATAATAATAATGATAACAATAAGATAACGCATTGAGCTCAGACAATACGAGCTATAATACAATAAAACATTTATGTGATGACGTGTGATTCTGATTTGCTTGTATGCTGTACATGTGCTCGTGAGCTACTCACCCTACGAGCATGACTTCACTTTCATGTATATTTAGACTTTTAATGTTCACTGAGTAGGCGACTCACATAATCGCCACCGTTGTTTTTCAGACTTAGTTAGCGTGCAGACTCACTTATACCTTCGACTCGGAGATCAGACGCAGTCACTTCAGCAGGTAGTTGTGCATTATTTCTTGGTGGGATCCATAGGGCCATATGCATGTCATTTTTCTACACTGATTTTATTATTATTTTATCTTCTGCTGCATGATGAATAATTCGAGAGGTCATAAATGTTTTATCTTTATATCGGCAGTTAGCCGGAGATGATTTGTGATATTATGTCGGCATGATGCCGTGATGGCTTACTATTGTTAAGCCGGTTGATCTCGTTTATTTTTATGACATCTCGTTGTTAATACATTTTCACGGAAAATGTTTGTATACCGAAGCATCGGTTTTTGTACCCCGGGTTTTAAAGAGTATTTTGGTAACTCTTTTTCATTTAATATGTTATTTTATTTAATTGGGGTACGGGCTCTTACATTAGTCCTCGAGTAGACCAGAATATCATCAATGAACACAACCACAAACCGATCCAGATACTCATGGAACACCCAATGCATCACATATATGAACATTGCAGGAGCATTTGTCAACCCGAAAGGAACCACAACAAATTCATAGTGACCATACCGAGTGCGAATAGCAGTCTTTGGTATGTCCTGTTCTGCAATCCTGAACTGATGGTATCCGGATCGCAAGTCGATCTTTGAGAACACAGATGCTCCCTGCAACTGATCAAACAAGTCATCAATCTTAGGCAACGGATACTTGTTCTTTACAGTCACCTTGTTCAACAGCCTGTAGTCCATACACATCCGCATACTACCATCCTTCTTCTTAACAAATAAGACCGGGGCACCGCAAGGTGAAGTGCTCGGTCTAATGAAACCTTTTTCTAGCCAACTCCTCCAATTGCTTCTTCAACTCCTGAAGTTCAGTCAGAGCCATCCTGTAAGGTGGAATAGAGATAGGAGCAACTCCCGGTACCATGTCCAACGTGTACTCAACCTCACGCTCCGGAGGTAAACCTGGTAACTCATCAGGAAAGACATCTGGAAACTCCTTCACTATTGGGATATCCTCCAAACCCGACACTGGTACTGTAGAGTCCACCACATGGGCAAGGAACGCATCACATCCTTCCCAAATCATCTTGAAAGCCTGGATAGCTGATATACAACAAGCAAAAAGAGCTCCCTGCTCTCCTACAAACACCATTCTACGCCTTAAAAGAGAACACAAAGCCACTTCCTTGGCTCGGCAATCTACCACTGCTTGGTGTCTAGACAACCAATCTATGCCAAGAATCACATCAAACTCACTCAAATCCATAACACTAAGATCAGTGGGGAAACACTCACCATCATACTCAACGGATACATTCCTACATACCCGATCCACACTAACTGTACTGCCCGTTGGTAACCGAACTCTCAAGGGTCTACCTAGGTCATCATCATCACAATCATGTCTAGTCTTGTTTGCACGTGAAATAAAGAAATGTGTAGAGCCTGGATCAACTAAAGCATGTGCACGATGACCAAAAACCATAAATATACGTACAATGACCTCTGGAGCATCCGTAGCCTCCTCTCTGGTGATGGCATAAACTCGAGGTGTAGCCGCCTGCGTCTCTCCACCTCTGCCCCCAGATCCATTTCCACGACCACGACCTCTGTAACCATTGCCCCTGTCTGAGCCCGATGCTACAGAACTCTAAACCGTGTACTGAGATCCACCACTAGACTTCTCGGGACAATTGGGCCTGATGTGACCGAACTTCCCACAACCCCAACACTTCTGAAACATCCTGTCCACGGGACACATCCTGATGCGACTGACCACCCAATGATCTACCTGATCTGCCTCGGTAGCCACCTCCCCAGTTCTTTTTAGACCCACGAAAAGAAGAACCACCTGAATAACCACCACTAGAAGCGGTATACTGCTTCTTTGGCTGACTACCAGTGTCTGCAAAAGATGAATCACGCTTCTTCTGTCCAGCTGCTCGAGCCTGCTATGCCGCCAAGAGGATCCTCTCCATGTCCACTGCAGCCTCACACATTGTATCCCAGGTCTTGTGTCTCCCACTAGCCACAGGTGCCCCCACGGTGTGGCATAGGGCATTCACAAATCGTCTGCACTTGGTCTCCTCATCTGGCACAAACTCTCTGGCATAGGAGAGAAGAGTGTTGTACCGAATTCGAAATGTAGTGACTGACTCATTATCACCCTGCCTGATATCAAGGAACTGCCTCTTCAGCTCCTCCTGGTAATTGATAGAAAGAAACTCCTTATAGAACCTCTCTTTGAAGTCTTCCCATGGCATCACCACTGGTTTAGGCATGTTTGCCACCAGCTCCTGCCACCAAGTCAGAGCATAACCAGTGAACATGTGGGCCACATACTTTGCCCGAGACTCTGGCTGATATGTGAACTTTTCCATCACATTCTCCACCTGTCTGAACCAAACATCTGCCAGCTTCTCCACCTTGTCCCCGACTTGCTGATGTGCTTGTAGCCACTCTCCAAGCTACCCACCGTGGGATCTGCAGCAGGCACTGGCTGTGCCCCCTACTGATGCTGGTGAAATTGTTGAAACTGTTGCCACTGGAGAAAAGCCTGATACTGTTGCAGCATCGCTGGGTCCATACCAGGAGGTACTACATTCTGTTGCCCAGCTACCACAGATTCACTCCCTGCCGCATTGGCGTTCCCCTGTCAAGCAGGAACCTGTCCTCCTGCTGCATCACCATGCACCCCGTTATCGTTCCCTTGCCCAACGGGATTCTGCAACACCGACACGTTGTCGGAAACATGACTAGGGGCGTGCCCCTCGGGATTGTGCTGATCTTGGTGTTCCATGTCGATGCCTATATGAATGCAACTTGTCAAAAACAGTTTACAAAAACGACACAAAACTGGAGCAGGCTTATGCACAACAATCAAAACAGACACTTGTTTGAAAACCCAAAGGACCTAAAGCCTGCTCCGCTACCAAGCTGAAACGACCGCATCCCAAAAACAATAATACAAAATATAACAATTATAAAATGACCAAAATGCCCTTAAAACCAGGGATGTCAAACTCTGTTTAAAAGCATCAACTCAAAATCTCAAAGTAGCCAAAAGTAAACATCGGGATACAAGAGTCAAGTATAAACTAGGCTTAACTAGCCAATGTAACACCGGTTATACCTACCGAAACAACAGTTGATTAAAATCCAAGAAAACCAAAACAGCATCCCGACAATAAAATGCAGCGGAAAAATAACAATAATGTCAATGACAAATGTAGAATATATATGAGTCAACTCTATGGATCCACCAGGAAGGAAACGCAGCTACCTGCTGAAATGCAAGAGTCTGATACCAGAGGTAAAAGCAACCGTCAACACCCTACTAATGATCTGTAAAACCACGGTGGCGATTTAGATGAGTCGCCTACTCAATGTACAATATAAGACAAACATGCAGGCACACGAAGACAAGCTCGTAGGGTGAGTAAGTCCACGAGCACAAGTATACACACACAATGAAAATGTGTCAAATACCACACAAACAAGTGTTAGGTGAATTATCTGGTAATCACATTCTTATCATTATTAAGGGCCCTCTACAGTGTGCGTCGGGCGCGGTAGCGACTGGCCAGCTCCCCAGGGCGTATGCCCAAATATAATCATATATATATATAGTTTAAATAACAACACCGGAATGGGTAAGTTCCGACAAAGAAAACAACTAACAAACAAGTGGCCGACAGCTCTAGGAGGGGTGCTTTCCTCAAAGAAGTTATAATACAAAATATTAGGGCACACCCGTCAGTCCCCAAGTCGCTAGCTCTGTGAGGGGTGCTCTCACCAAAAGAAATGGATAATAACAAATAACCAAGGGGTACACCTGACAAATCCCCAAGGCGCCAGCTCTGTGAGGGGTACTCTCACTAATATACTAACCGAGGGTGTACCTATAAATTCCCTCGTCGCCGTCTCTGTGAATACAATTCACTAAATTATCAGGACCCGAGGGGTACCCTCTCTTCCCTCTCGGTGCTACTGGTCAACGACCCCATAGTAAAACTTATTAATTATTCAGGTACGTTATGTTACCAATTACGAGATTGTATAAGTGTCACCTCAAGTCGTATCTAGGTTGTGTAACAATGTACAGGACATAGCAAGTCAGCATATATCACAGTATGGCAATAACAGCTCATAGGAGAATCAATTGGCAAACAACACATATTTATTGTCACAGCAATCCAGCACATAAACAACCAGGTACATAACACAGTCATCAGTATGAAGCATACTCTGCAAGCAGTACTACCTAACCACACCAACAAGTATTCACATACAAGTATATAAGTCTTGTAGAGTCACCTCAGTTATGAAGGCGCTCTGTCTGTCCACCACTAGTACCAGCCGCTCCTGAATTATGTCTCATGCCTATACACATAGACACCATAACTCACAAGGATATTCAACAATAAATAAATTATGCATGCTTGTGCTATGCAACCGTGAGTTAAATCCAAACCGACTACTTTACTTCCACTCACCAACTATAGCTCCAAGTCACGGGCCTAAGGTTCAAAGGCTTAAAGCCCAACTAAGTCCAAAATCATAGTCCTGCTTAAAATCCTCATGGTCACTGGGCCTTAAGCCCACATCCTCAAAACCCATCATTTAAGGCCATCTATGTCCTTGGGCTTAAAGCCCATCACTTAATTAAATCCAAATGGTTATGTTGGTCGTGACATCAAATTACTGGGCCAGGGCCCAATTTATCCAATCACCGGTTGAAAGGTTTACCCGAGCCCGAATTACCGTCCTAGAGGTTCTACCCGCATGGACAAATCGGCCACATGCTATTCACTCTCCACTCTCGGTTTCTACTATACAAGATTTAATACATAACCCAGTCCGAATAAATAATACAGGACGTGTACGGAATTTAAAATACACATCTTCGGAAGTAATACCGTGCAGTGCTAGAAAAGATTTCCGCCCCACCGGAACCGCACTCACATGCCGGAGGTATTCAAGTGTAAAGAGCACGGGGCTCACACTTGTACAAACACTTTGGTATTAAATATACACTTTGCTTTCCTCCAATACTTTTCCGAGTGTTCTCTTGCTAGCGTGGTAGCGGGGTTTAGGCTGACTTAGGCTTGAGATTGGGGTTCTTGCCTAAGTGCCGCACGGGCAATTGTTGGGATTTCCCAGTGTTCTCGATCTCTTGATTCTTTTAGTGTCTCCATTTTCCACTTGCCTAGAGTGTCCATTTATGGAATAACTATCCACACTTGAAGAGCAGCTACCATTCAAGTTACTCGAACTCTTATGACCCATCACAATTCTCTCGGTCTCTTGATCCACAACTGGTTTTGGACAATGGTCTTGCACAAATGAAGGACTGATGCAAGGAACCTTTATCGAATTACACGGCATTGGGGAATCATAAACTGGCTCTGCAGGACTTAAGGTTGCCTCACTGTTATTAGAGAAGCCATTTGACAGACTTGGAAATCCTTGTATCGAGGTCTTATAATCATCATTCTGGACATCTATGGAATTGATCACCACATTTTGGTTCTTCACAATTGCGCAATGAGCTTTTCGAAGCACACCTACGAACAAGCAATAAAACTCAGCTCCCTAATCTAGTTTTTTTTCTTTCCACAATGCCAAACGTTTTCCATTTGACTATTTTTGACAGGCATATTAGGATAAAAAGCACAAAAGAGCAGAGAAATTACATGGATCATCCTTGGCGATATCCATCAAATAGGGAAGCAATCGTTTATAGCTTAACGATCCCGGAGATTTGAATACCTTAACTTGACAACGAGGCTTGATAACCTATCTCCGACAACCCACAACGCGTGCTTATATTAGCAGAAACCCACAGATTAATCATCAACAATGAAGCAAAAATAACAAGAGCATATTAAAATGTAAAACAGAGAACTGTTCTGATTGATTGGAGAAAGCAATGTGGGCTTACTGTTTGATGGTTGTCAACTTCGTCTTGAAGTCCTTTACTTTGTCCATTCCTTGGAAACAATGGCTTCTGCTTTGGGACGAAACCCGCCCCATTATAATCCTGATTCTCATAAAAACAGCCATGGATCTCAACATCTGGAGGTGTTGCCTGCAAGCATTCTTCACCCAAATCACCAACCCTATCAGGAATCCCACCATCTCCGCCGCTACTTTTCTCGCTCTCTAGAATCCCATCTCCATTTTCCTCCACTTTGGCATGGCCCAAGCAACTCCCATTCGCGTCAATGGAGGAATCAGACCGTGCAGCTTCAATTTCAAGCCTTTGACCACGCCTCTTCTTATAACCCTCCTCTTTCACTCCACCCTCGTCGCCAATCACAACATCCAGCCCGCAATCCGGGGCCGGACGAGAAGGAGGAGAGGAAGGCAGAGAGTGAACGCGTCTCGCCCGGAGATCTTTGATCTGGATATTGCAGGGCCAGTCGTCGGCCGGAGAAGGAGACTCTACTTTGTCCCAGTCACTGGGTCTCTTCCTGGGCCTTCCGGCGTTCGAGCAGAACCCAACTGGGGAGGAGCAGAGACAGGCGTGGTGGTTGCTGCGGCGGAAAGAATCTGCCCGGGCTCGGCCAGAGCGGTGACGGTGAAGATAGATCAGCGATTTACTGCGCGTTAAGATCCCCGAGAAGGGATGACCATGGGAAGTGGAGGATGGCCTCCTCCGTTTCCTGGAGAGGAGCTTCGATTCTTCCATTTGAGTATAGCAAAAAAGTCAAAAAGAGAGCTTAGAGAGAAGAAGCGGATTGAGGAAAATTATTTGGCGGGAATTATGAGGAAGGGATGGCGGGAAATAATAAAGGGTTGCTTGGGTTGTTCTATGTTCTTTTTGGCGGGAAGGGATTTCTCGCTTTTGCCGCCAATTTGCTTATTGCAATAATTTATCTTGCTTGCCCTAGGCTTCATTCACCACCACCAGGTAATTCTGGTCTTCTCTCGTTTCCAGTAGTAAACATGACGTTTCCACTGGGTTTTCTTTTTCTGATAAAAAAAAAA
>JAKUCV010003540.1:101570-127545 GCA_028386065.3 Turnera subulata
AGAAAGGTTTCCTCTCTGTTTGTGGCCTATGATTTTGGAAAGTTTAATCTTACGGCTGGCGCATGGTACTTTCATGGAGGGCGAGTTAATTTCTCATCTTCTCAACGTCAACTCCTGCTACTTATTTGTTTCCAAATAATGTTTGGCTCATTCCTATCTTTCTCTCATTCCTTTTTAACGAATTGAGCAATTCCTTCATGTGGACGGATTAATATGATTAAACAAAATCACATTTTTTAAACCCTTATATGTGGCAGAATTTGACCGAGAGAACTAATAAAACCGCAAAAGACCAGCATAATAAAATGAAGAGAAGTTGTACGCCGGTATGCTCAAGGCATGCCGCTGACCAGAGCAAAATATAGTCCTCTAGAAACTACATGCGATGTACTTCATCTAGAGAGGCAAGAAAAGGGGGGGAAATAAAGGGTATAACCTCCACAACTAACTAACTAACTAACTAACTTGCAGAGATATGGAAGATGGTACATAGTGGATTTATCAGCAGTAATGGTAATAGGAATTCACACAGACACAGTGCATCCACTTCATTGGTCCACTTCGGGAATGGTCTTTTGGCTCTGTATTCTCCACAATGTTTGTGGGATAAGACCTAAGATTGACTTAAAAGCTGTGTAAAAGGAACTAAGGATAGACTGTTTTTTTTTTTTAAATTCCAACTGCCCATTTTGATAATTGGTTTGGTTTCTTCGTCCACAGCTGACATCAGGAATACACGCAATATACCATTAGACCGTACACATATAATAGACCATACAGATAGGCCTCCAATTTGCAGCCATTAAATAATTGTCTTCTAAAGTCAGATTTTGACCATACCTGTATGGGTGAAATTATCCGTGTGTTTCTTGGGTTCCTCCTCCTGCTTTCCTTTTTATTATATGTAATATTAAAAATGTTAAAACTATACATGAAAGCAACATATCCATATGTATCTCTATGTACAAGAACGCAATCCCCACGCTATTGTTTTTACTATTTTCCGTTGTTTGAACACGTTTTTTTGGCTTTATTGAAAATTCACAGCGTTTTCTTCCTCAGGTGATGGAAGCTACGTCATTGACTTTAGGAATAAGCCACACGGTCTTCCTTTCCTTCATTATTTTACAATCCTTAGCCTAAACCACACGGCCTTTACCATGTAAATATCCGTAGCTATATAAGTAAGGTACCATAGCTCATTAGCAGAATTCAGGAGTTAACATTCCTTGCTATAAACCCCTTGTTTTCTTATTTTATTAATTATTTGCTTCTTGCAAGTACTTGTCTCAAAGTTCTTTTGCTTCCTCTCAACAGAGATACTAAATTTGGATTTGTGATTCTTATCTTGATTCAACTCTTGCACTGTAAAAAAAAAATGCTAAGGACTGCAGAATTTGAGACTGTCTTTCGCCACCTTGACGATAACGGTGATGGGAAGATTTCTCCATTGGAGTTGAGTCACCACATAGGGTTGATTGGAGGAGAACTGCTCGTGAAAGATGCAGAGATGGCTGTGGAGTCAATGGACTCAGATGGAGATGGGTTGTTGGAGTTTGAAGATTTTGTAAGACTAATGGAAGGTGGAGGAGAAGAAGAGAAGTTGCAGGATTTGAGAGTGGCTTTTGGGATGTACGATGCAGATAACTGTGGGTATATAACCCCCAAGAACTTGAAAAGGATGCTAAGTAAACTTGGGGAGAGGAAGTCAGTTGATGAATGTAAAGTGATGATTAATCGGTTTGATCTTAACGGGGATGGTGTCCTTAGCTTTGATGAGTTTAGGGTTATGATGCAATGAAACTGTAATGCTCTCTGTGTATATGATAAATAGTTTCAGTTCTTTTCTGGATTCCTTGGATTCTTTTGTGCTGTAATAACAATACCAATTGTACAACTTTGTCTTTCTTCGTAAGATACAATGATATGTACCGAAACAGCAGAATACAGAATCAGTCCTCTATCGCTAAACAAGTCTACTTTTTGAAACTCACTTCATAGCTACATAATGAAAAAAGAGAAAACATAAAACAGCTCCTGAAAATCGGTTCTTTTGGATGAATATGCAACTGCTTGTCCTGAAACGATAGTCGAGTAATCGAGCTATCTTAATTATAGGACAGTGCTCCTGCTAGAAGTTCCAGCCAAAGGGTCAAATGTCCAGCGGTTTAAACAAGGCATTTTGTTTCTTTGTTTCATGTAAATTAACCCCATATTCCTCTCAATTCTTTCATGTCTCAATCCACTGTTAATATTCTACAGTGACAATAAGGGATATACTATATTCTTTCTAACAGCTCAGAGATAAGTCAAACTATGGGGTATTCTTTCTGCTTCTTCCTAAGCTTTATACTAAATAAGGCGTTGAAACTTTGAGAAGAAAGCATCCAGCTCATGAAGATGGATTGCAATGTTCCGGTCCACGATACCGTGGATTCGGCTGCAGATTATAAGACCGTTAATGAGGTGCTAATACCATCAACTTCAAACGAAAACAAAATGCCAGTTGATGATGCAGATAATGGTGTTGCTGGAAACTGCATAAATACTCAGTCATCCATATCTCAGCTGGCAACAGATTCTCACGAATTAGGTATGATTGATAGAGTTCCTTCAATTGCTTTCTTTGATAGCTGATGGCATACTATTTCTTCTTGTGTTATTTATATGTCAGTGGACCTTCGTTAGAAGTACTAATCCAACTACGCTGCAGAGTCTTTGATATCATCTTGGTTTGCTTGTATTATGTCCTTACCTGAACCGTGTCTTTTATGGAATACTGAATACCCCGAGTAGTTCAAATGTTGCTGAGCACTATCTTTAGTTTTCTGCCCATTAGTGAGGTTGTGTTGTCGGATCCATCTTCTGGTGTGGAAGATGTTCATGTTGTGGGATCCATCTTCTGGTGTGGAAGATGTTCATCTAAACTAAGAAGAATCCTCTCCTTCGGTGCAGCTACTGAAGATAAGACCTTTTATGAGTGCCAAACCTGGCTAGGATCAGAATCTGAGGATGATTTCTTGAGTGTCAAAGGCGGTAAGTCTCTTCGATATCAATATATTCCTTCTGTCTGGAGAAAAGTTGGATATATATATTGGGATGCCTAACCTACTTTTATTGGAAAAAGAGATTTGGTTAATTAATGGCATCCGTTAAACTTCCCTCTCTAAACCTCCACTTTCAGATTTAAGTCGTTCTTGTAGCATTGCTTCAAGTAGTGGATGCAGCTTTGATGGCTCGCCCCGACTAACTGAAAATGGTGGTTCCAAACTGGAAACTAGTCCCACAGAGGAGCACAAGGAACTGCCCGCTCTTTTCCAAGATGACAGCTCCAATGATCAAATGGATGATCGAAACAGCGTTCTGCCCATATCCAAGGAGATAACTATAGTCGAGTCCCTACCGGTGTCTTGTCCAGTGATGGAACCAAAGATGCTTGCTGAGCTTTTTCAGGATCCATTTTGGAACCACCAGATTGATGATCTTAGCAGCACTCAATCAATGTCCAACGAAACAAAACTAGCCGAGTTGTTTCAGGATAGCTGCTGCTGGAGTCAAGAGGTTGCCTCCACTTATGGGCGGAGTCTTACAGCTGGTATAGCAAGTGACAAGTCCAGGGACGAGCTTGCAATTATTGTTTTACCTCAGAAGAATGGAACTTCAAATGTTCGTAGAATTAACTCTACAAAGTTCAGTAAGAACAGAGCTACAGATGTTACACGCAGTATTAAGAGGGGAAAAAGGCCAACACCAAGACCCTGCTGCTTTCCAAGTTTGAGGGAATACGGAAAGAGGGAAAAGGAAGGCCAGGTTTGAATTTCTCCCACCCCAACAACCGTTTTGGCCCATGGCACCCCTGGTACAATCACCTCACACCCACAAGCTTTTGCCTTATGTCCAGGCACAAAACTTATTTTGGAAACTCTCAACACATGTTACCCACGACTTGGCCAATGCATACTACAGAACCCTTGTGTAAAAATGAAAAATGATATCGCAATTCCAGAATCAAGTCGCTCTCTCTGCAAACGACAAGGAAACTGTTGCTCGCAAGTTCAACTACGGAATGTCTAAATGGCCAAGTCTATATATTACAAAAAAAGAAGGCCAATGCTAACTGCTAAGCTAGAGGAATAAAATAAAGCCAGCAGCACACCTCCTACTCATTTGCAATTCCTTATAGACGCCTTACATTCTTTTTTTTTTTTTATAGACGCCTTCTATTCTAATAATAGGCTTCGACTCTGTACAAACTTTTTCGTCTTTGCTGGCCTTTGTTTGCGGTCAATACATATCATGGAATGGATTGGTCAATGAGGTTGTTAACGAGCTCAAATTAAAAAATTATTTACCAAGTAATATATAAGGATTTACACTACAAAACTTTTTTCCTTCCATTGTAAAGAAAATATATCGCTGGCAATAACGCCCATATGACCCAGGTATTTCTATAAAACTGTGAGCTCAAGTTGCAATAAAATATTGAATTGACAAATGAAAGAACAATCTGCAGGGTGACAATCGCAAGGCTTATAGACTAATCATATTTTGCCTATCTGGGGGAGCAACACATTGCCAAAAGGATTGATATGCCTGAATGGTAGTGGCGTCAACTCCAAGGGCTGAGAGGTTCCGTCCATATTCCTGGCAAAGTTCACATACATGTTATAGATTGAAAAGACAAAAGACCATTTCCACGCAGGCATGCACCAGCTGTTCCTTTGCCCATGTGCCCTCATTTGAGTGCATGTGTGTGCGCGCTAGAAAGAAACATCAAAGAAAAGGGAAAAGATGCTTGCCTGAATATCAAGGAACAGTTGCATACATATCTTGTCAGTAGATACAGTACCGTGGTCTGACGTATCTGAGCTTGCTCCAGCTCTTCTCTGGGCGCCCTGCCTTATTCTCTGCAGTGAAGACTCTGTTTTCCTAGCCTGTAAAGGATGAACAAATGCTTTCAAAGTCGAGAACTTTGAAACAATAGTTCCAGCAGAAGATTTTACTTGAGGAACTCACCACGCTGACAAGGTCAGCAGCCAATTCATAATAACGCCCAGTAATCTCAGTAGCAGCACCAAGCAGTAATTCATTCCGAGTTTCCTTGGTCNTTTTTTTTTTTTTATAGACGCCTTCTATTCTAATAATAGGCTTCGACTCTGTACAAACTTTTTCGTCTTTGCTGGCCTTTGTTTGCGGTCAATACATATCATGGAATGGATTGGTCAATGAGGTTGTTAACGAGCTCAAATTAAAAAATTATTTACCAAGTAATATATAAGGATTTACACTACAAAACTTTTTTCCTTCCATTGTAAAGAAAATATATCGCTGGCAATAACGCCCATATGACCCAGGTATTTCTATAAAACTGTGAGCTCAAGTTGCAATAAAATATTGAATTGACAAATGAAAGAACAATCTGCAGGGTGACAATCGCAAGGCTTATAGACTAATCATATTTTGCCTATCTGGGGGAGCAACACATTGCCAAAAGGATTGATATGCCTGAATGGTAGTGGCGTCAACTCCAAGGGCTGAGAGGTTCCGTCCATATTCCTGGCAAAGTTCACATACATGTTATAGATTGAAAAGACAAAAGACCATTTCCACGCAGGCATGCACCAGCTGTTCCTTTGCCCATGTGCCCTCATTTGAGTGCATGTGTGTGCGCGCTAGAAAGAAACATCAAAGAAAAGGGAAAAGATGCTTGCCTGAATATCAAGGAACAGTTGCATACATATCTTGTCAGTAGATACAGTACCGTGGTCTGACGTATCTGAGCTTGCTCCAGCTCTTCTCTGGGCGCCCTGCCTTATTCTCTGCAGTGAAGACTCTGTTTTCCTAGCCTGTAAAGGATGAACAAATGCTTTCAAAGTCGAGAACTTTGAAACAATAGTTCCAGCAGAAGATTTTACTTGAGGAACTCACCACGCTGACAAGGTCAGCAGCCAATTCATAATAACGCCCAGTAATCTCAGTAGCAGCACCAAGCAGTAATTCATTCCGAGTTTCCTTGGTCAAATAAGTTATAGCTCGTTCCCCTTCCAGAAAAACCTGCAAGAAAAGGAATGACCTGAGTACAACTACAATGCAACAAATCCAAAATAATATCAGTATATCTGAAATTCAACACATACGTTTACAATTTCATAAATGTAATATCTAGCTGGTTGAGGCCACAATTGTAGGGACTACATAACAACATTAAAGAGAGTCTTTATTTGGATAATCTTGTTAGACAAAGCTTGGACAATCAACAGAAAGTCAAAGTCTAGCCAAGTGTGAGGACGGGTATTCAACGAGTGAAACCAGAAGTAATAGCAATGCCATACCTTCAACGGGCGTAATACACCAGACACATACGGTGAATGTCTGACAGGAATAGGCTTATTAGTCATCCTGTAAGTTGCAGTAATTCCTTTCACCTGCCTCAAGTCCTGCATCATTTGCATTACAATCAATAATGCATGATCCAAATATTAACTTGTCGTGCATCGTCCAGCGCACACATCTTTTAGGTAAGAAATACAACCATACAAAAAATGAAGGCAGCCAAGCATCCTTATCCTGGTGCATAATCAACCAATTGAAAACATTTCCAGGACAAAACTCACCTCAACAGCCTTGTCGACAAGTGCCTCAATTATTGCACTGGCAGCTAGAGGTGCTAAGTCATTTAGTGACTTTCCACTTTGTAAAATGCTTTGTTTCACTAGAGTGAGAATATCAGCAGAACATGGAGAGAGAAGTCGAATTACATCCTGAAGGTAGTCTCCAGAAACCTCCGCGGCCAGAAGATTTATGTCATGAATAATCTGCAAATTGAAAGCCCTCCATGAAACAAGAATGAACAAAGGCAAGCAACCAGTATGCATTAACAGACATAAAAAGATAAGCTAAAATGAAACAACTAATATAGAATAACAATATGATACATACAAAGACAAAATCATCAGGGGCTGCTGAAATAGCCCACTCACAGCCAGAGTTGGAACCTGCATTGCCCTTCTTCCGAGCAGCCATACCAGAAGAAATCCAATTGGAGAATCTAAATTCAATGAATACAGAGCAAGTCAAGACGCCGACTTTAGACACTTTCCAAGAAGAAAAAATAGTGGGAGAAAAAAACAAGTCCAGTTTTCAATCAAAACTCACCTTGAAAGGAGCTGCAAGGACAATCTTAGAAACTTATCAGCACAAGAGAGGATTAGAACATCTTCTCTCCAGCATGATCTCAAGCTCTCCAGGAGAGAGACACTTTGTTTTAATGTTAAGTCTTCAGGACTTCCATGACCTGAAGTTTGAACTGGGACAAGACTAGTTGCAGTTAATGCAGAATCCAGAGACCCTGCTATTTCCTGAAATCTGCATTAACAAGAAGTATAAATGCAGCATCATTGCTGATATAACGGCAAACCAGATACTGAAACCATTTAAGGGTTTTACTGAATACCTCAAAGAAAAATAGACCCCAACATTCCATTGCTTCATGAATTCAACATACACAGCTTCTGACCGAAATTTGGTAACAGCAGATCTGGATGGACAATAGCCTTGCAGGACAATTGGATGTTATGACTATAATGCACACCAGATAATCTCACATAATAAAACCAATACTACCCTAACTGGGTTAGTTGGCCATCAAAAGATCATTTCTAAGATCTTGATTCTCACTTCTGAAGTACAGAGAGAGATAGTGAGATAGAGAGACTCTTGTACCTTCAAGGTGAGCCAAGAAATCTAGACTTGATTTGTAATTTCTCAAGAATTCAGTTGGTCTGCCAGAGGAAAAAGCCCCTGGTTTTCTTTTTTGAATTGCCAACAGAACCTCTTTCAGAACTGAGTTGGCCAAGAAGTCAAACACATGCAAACCAGAATTTTCTGCATGATAAAAACAAAGTTAGTTAACAGGTATCGTAGGTATGGGTTAGGTATGATAGACAAAAAATGTTGAATATGCAATGATACATAAACAAGAGAGAGGCAATGAATTTAAAACACTGTTTCCTGAAATTTCACATGTTTCATTCACAATTTCCAAACTGTGTCTTGAATGTTCACAAATTGATATTTAGGAGGGTATGAAATCACATGACTTTTGTGAAACAATTGAACTCAAGCAGCATGTACCAAGAATAAGTTAGAAGCATTAAAGGTGTTCAACAGATGGTCGGTCATAGGGCCAAAAACAAGATACACAGACAATTAAGCTCCATAAAATAGAGAATGCCAACATGACTAAATTCCAAGGCAATGCATGTAATTAAGCTAAAGCTTCAGTTGAGGAGGGGATGGCAATACCTGTCGAGGAGATTTGCAAAAGGAATCTACAGTCTTTTTCAATACATTGCTTGATTTGTTCGTAATCACTTTCCAGACCATCCCCAGAAGCCCCTGCCACCACTCCTGGCTGTCCATGTGGAATAACTTTCTCTATCAATGGAGCCACAATGGTTGCCCGAAAAATTTCTTCCGCACTCCTCGTATTGTCAATGGCAGCATACGCGCGCAAGCAATTGTAAATCGCATTTGCATCCCGATGCTCCAACCCATCTACAAAACAGTGTCCTAAACTCGCATCCAACAGAAGGCTTGCGTTTTGAATCCTCTTCTCCATGTTTTGGATGAAAGGAAGATTCTGTACTGGCATAACAGAGAAGATAGATGAGCACACAACGTAAGCCTTCAAAACAAAAACATTGCTCTTACAGCCATGCATAAGCATAATAGAAAGCAATAAAGACCTTTGCATGAGCCATATAGAACTTTAAACGATTCATCTCGCTGGCTATCCTCTCTAAAAGCATGCTTTGATCTTCTCTAAGATTCGTTCCATTCTCGGTGGGTCCATTGCTCATTGCATTCCTTTCGGCTGTATTCACATCTCCATTTGACAAGTTAGCTGGCACACTTGGTAGCTCCTTTATTAGTTTTTCAACCTAAACTCCAAGAAATCAATCAATCAATAAATCAGATACAACGACATCAATAATCAATACCAGTAAAAATGAGTTCAGATCAAGCAACAAGCGATAACCTCCATATAATTAGAAACAAAATACCCTCGCATAGATATATTACACACAAGCAATTCACTCCACACGCGACTCTAGGATATATAGACGAGTAATTCATCACGGAATTCAAATTACGTACGACTCTTACAGATCTACCAGATTCCTAGCCTACAAAACGCACATATCACAGCCTTAAAACGACGCACCTTAGACACGACGTGAAATGTGTCGAGCAGCCGCTCCAGGACCTCTCTGGCAGCGGCGGCCTGGGATCTCTGCTGCAGTCCGTTCCTCAAGGCGACAAGCGACTCCTCCACGCTGCCGCGGAAGCCTTCGATCTTCTGGCGGAGCTCCAGGAGTGGGGCGCGGATGCGGACGACGGCGGCATCGACGTCGACGAGCTTGGTGCTGAGGTTTACGAAATCGGCGTAGTCGCGGTTGATGAGGTCGATGAGCTCGTGGTTGAGGGAGGCACGGTGTGTCTCGAGCTCGGACCGGAGCGTGTCGAATGGGACGAACGTCCGGAGCTCGGAAATGTAGGCGTCGGAGTCGAAGTCCGGGGAGAGGAAGAGGTCCGGCTTGAACCAGAGCGGGTGGGAGTCCAGCGGGTCGGAGAAGAGGTCCGTTGCGGATCTCGGCGGATGCGGGGACGGGATCGGATCCGCGGCCATCGGGGAAAAGGTGGAATATTACGGTGCGCTTTTTTTATTCTGGGAAAACAAAAAATGTAGCGATTTTTAGAGGAGAATAAGAAGAGGCTTATATTACTGGAACGGGGAAGATGGCAAGTAAGAAGATAATTTTTGAGCCTTTGGCGTGGCAGCAAGTTAATTAAATAAAATTAATCACTACTCTTTCTGTGCCACTCTGAGGAGTGAAGAATTAAGATACTGTTAAATATTCTTTTAAAATTTACCTCTTTAATACATAAACATCTATCTTTATAGTTTTTTTTTTTTGTCATATCTATCTTCTTCTTTTTTTAACATGAATTATCATATCTATCTTTATAATATGTTTCGTTATCAAGCTTAATCGGTATCAATTCCATGTGTGAAATGAATTCGAAATTTGGGAATGTATCTTGGCATTCCAATGATTCATGGCCGAGTCACAAATGAGACCTTCCGGCATATACTTACCAAAGTGGACAATAGACTCGTCGGATGGAAGACGAAGTGCTTATCCTTTGATGGCTGTGTCACATTAGCACAGTCGCTGCTCCAATTTATCCCTTCCTATCTGATGCAAGCTATCTCGCTTCCGGTCGGGATATGTGATGATGTGAACAAGAAAACTCTGAGGAGCATCGAACGGGGAGAGGAAGATGGCCAAAGTATCGTGGAATACTCTTTGTAAGCTTAAAGTGAATGGAGGCTTAGGACTACGAAGAATGCGTCAAGCAAATGAGGCATTCCTTGCTAAATTAGCTTGGAATTTAATTGTCAAAGTCGATGCATTATGGGTTCGATTACTAAGGGCAAAGTATGGAATGGGTCCCCTCAGGGTACCTTTGGTCCAAGAACGAAGCAACCAATCTGTCAGGGAGAGAGGTATTTGCCGAGCTTGGCCATTGGTTCAACGGAGTTTAGGTTGGGTGATGGGAATGGTTCTTCTATTAGCTTCTGGCAAGACCCGTGGGTGCATGATTTGGGAGCTTTGGATAAATTGGAGGGTGTCACTGTGTCGGAAGAGGTGAAACACATGACAGTGCCAGATGTTGTTGATCAAACGGGCAGGTGGAGCCGCGTTGTGCTTCAAGCTCTGCTTCCGCCACATGCACTGGGAGGGTACCGCATCGGGCGAATATTCAGTGCACTCAGCTTTCAATTTAATTGCTCCTATGGAACCAGATCATAGTCGTCAGCTTTGGAAATCTATTTGGTCCTAGAAAGGCTTGCCTCGGGCGAGAGGGTTCTTATGGCAGGTAGCACTGTTGCAACCTTCACTAATTCTACTCGTGCTCGACGCCATTTGACTAACAACTCTGGCTGCTCGCGGTGCCCATGCCCTACGGAAATAAACCTTCATGCTCTGCGAGACTATTCTGGTGTTAAGCAGGTATGGCAGCAGTTAATTCAGCCCTCGGCTTGGCATGAGTTTTTCACCTGTGACCGTGAAAGTTGGTTGACTCGTGCTTTGAGTCGAGGTTTTCCTAGTACATCACATATCCCTTCACTACATTGTTTGGTATGGCCGCTTGGCTTTTATGGAGATGGAGGAATGAAGCAGTGTTTGGTGAGGAAGTTCGGCCACCGGAGTGGTGCTATCTGGTATCTTGCGGTATGCGAAAGAGGTTGTTGTGGAGTACTTGCTCACGTCCTGACCTCAGCTGAGTCTTTGCAGGACCTCATCACACGGTGCCCACCGCAGATGGGATGGCTTAAAGTCAATATTGACGCGGTTGTAGCCGCCGTGACTAGTACCACGGCTATTGGGGGAGTAGCCCGAAATCATGATGGTGAGTGGGTGTTGGGTTTTGCTCATCGGATCTTGCCTTGTCCTGTGGTTCTAGCCGGATTCCATGCTATTTCCATCGGTCTCTTGCTGGCATCAAGGACTCCGTTTCAGGATGTGGTGATTGAATCTGATTGTCTTGAGGCTATACAGGTGCTTAACCTCCAGCAGCCAAGTCGGTTATGGTCTCATCTAGTTTTGGGCAGTATCTGTGAGCGCTGTGGTCACTTCTGGCAAGTACATTTCCAGCATTGCACAAGGGATATTAATGAGGGCTGACTCGGTAGCAAAGATGGCATCAGCAGGTTTTGCAAATTTTACGATTCTCCAGGGTCCACCCTGTTGCACTCTGCATGGCTTGCATATAGACTGTTTCTTCTCGCGGTCAACTGGGTACTTAGTGATCTCTTAAACTCTCGTTCTAACCAAAAAGGATTTTGTTCAGGTATTCATATTTATAATTTCCCATAACATTTCATACATATTCCATGTGGTAATATATTAACATTTTGCCAAAAGCGGTAATATGTTAACATTTTGCCAAAAGCGGTAATATGTTTTAACATAATAAAAAAATTATTATATAGATTAAGCGACCTCTTAAGACTGCGAAGATTGCCATAGTGTCGGATGTGCTTAATCATAGTTGTGTCAAAAAGATTCTAAACGAAGCACAATTAGTCTTTCAACTCTCTCTTATTTTTTTTCTCTTCTCTAATATTTTTGTTAGATGAAAATTTGAATTTTTCGTTTGCGTCTATCAAATTGAATTTTTAACAAGGTAATGTCATTTTAATGAGCTTATAAGAAATTTCGACAAAAAAAGATGAGCTTATAAGAAATGTTTTCTTGAACAAGAGCTTATATGAAATCTATGGGTTGTAGAACATCTAAACTAATAATTAAAGGAGGATTGATTGAATGAATATAAAATTTGTGGAGTTAAAATTTTTTTTGTCGAGATCTGGAGTTAAAATTGAAGGCCCATGAATGGGAAGAATGGATCAAAAACGAAATGGGAAAGATCAACATGCTAGGCCTGGACGACAGAGAAAACATGCTCAGAGATCAAACTTGTGGTCTTGGCGAAGGGAAGAAATTTCGCATTGCCCGTACAAAGCCCAGACACTAGGAGGTAGTGAACACCAAAAAAGACAAAATCCAAGCCCATTTTTGAACACGGCCTAAACTCAGCAACCCACATAAGAATTTTCAGCCCACCAATGACAATTGATAGCCCATCCGTTTGTCACCTCCTCTGATTCTTGTAAACGCTAAAAAATGTTTTAAAAGAAAAGCATACAAAACCTTAAAAATGCTACATCCTACACCCAAATCCTAAATCCTAAATTCAAAACCCTACACCCTAAATTCAAAACCAAAAAAAGGCAAACGCCTTAACAAAAATTTAAATCTTAAAAATAATTTTAAAACAGGATAAAACTACAAGAATAACATGAAAAAAACTTAAAAATTATATATTTCCACACATCAAAGGAAAAGATTTATCATACCTATGTTTTTTTTTCTTTTTTGCAATCACATCACAGAATAACAATACAGTACACACGCTAAAACAAAAAACAATAATTATCATTCAAGTTACTGCTAATAAACAGTGAGTTACTGCAAAAACAGGAAAAATCAGAACAAACAATGATGGTAAGTATTTTCACAAGGTATACACAAGTAATATCCTCCTCTTGCATTGTTAATAACTTACATTCAATGATTAATGTTCTTGATTGCAGTACAAAAGGGATGGCATGAAAACAAAAGCTTTATGCCCTACAAACCCATCAGGACCATCCCCAAGCTCGGTTAAATTTCCCTTTGTTTGACAAAAAGAACATAAATGTAAAATACCTATACTTCATCTTAAGAGACAAAATGGCTCCCCAACAAGCCCCGAGTATGAGCAGCAAAATTACTTGGTCGCAAGCTTCAGGAGAACAGAAAGATCAATTAAGGAAAACGAGAACCTTTATACAGAGGAAATTTACATGAAGTAGCTGAGAGCCTTCTTTCTTCTAGAACCCCCTTCACCATAGAGTTCATTCCATTGTACAAGTTCAGTCATATTAACTGACTCAGAAGAAACACTCGCGCATACCTATTTGAATAAGACCAGAAAAAGAACTATTAAGAACACAATAAAGCTGAGAAATGAAGCAATTGAGTCCTATCTCATAAACATTGGGTTACCCGTTCATGAGCATATTTAAAGTCGTCCATGTTTAGAGGCCTAATGTCAGCACTCCCACTCAAAGCTGGAGCAGGTTTACCTTCAGCTACAGCTGCGGCACGTTCCTGTGAATGATCATAACACATAAGTTTAGCACAGTTTTCAATGAAAGTAACCTGATTCTGCCTGTGGGTTGGATCACTTCTGAGACAAAAAGCTGCCCTGTGCCAAGTGAGAAGCGGGACCATAGAAGAGGAATTCACCCAACACTCTTAGGTTTAAACTACTATTATTCAATGTACATACTGTACCGGCTTCAGGTGAAAGTTCAAATGTGCGACGCTCTATGGTAACTTATCAAATGTAGCCGCAGTAATTGAAAAAAAGAAAGCACGCAAGAACTACAATAGAAGGTGTCATTTTTTTACGTACAGAAACCAAAAGAAAGTTTAGTTGTTCAAGCATAAAAATTCGTTGACCTACACCTGCTGCTTTTCAAGGTAAACAAACCAACACGCACCTTTTTTTCCTTTTCTAATATCTCTTTAATTGGGCGGTGAGCAGCAGTAACACACAGGTTCTGCAAGACAAGTATGCATGTGAGATGATCACTAAGGTAAAACGCCAGGTCAAACAGATAGATTGTCAAAAACAACGAGCTAAAACCTTAAGGTCACTTCCAGAATATCCATCTGTCATGTTAGCAATTGCATCAAACTCAACATCAGGAGACAAATCCTCCTTTGCCAAAATCACTTTTAGTATCTTTGCTCTGTTTGGAGCGTCAGGAAGATTTACCATCAATCTGTGGAAAAATATGGATTCAGAAGTTGCAATAGAAGCTAGTAGTACATGAAAAGATGAAATCATGGAATGCCAGTGCACTGGATATAAGATTCCGAGTGCAGTTCAAAGAATAATATTATACCTCCGTGGCAACCTCCTAATGACAGCCTCATCAAGGTCAAAGGGACGATTTGTAGCTGCAAGGACTAGAACCCGCTCTGTATCTTTGGTACGTAGGCCATCCCAGTTCACCATGAATTCATTTTTCATTTTACGCATGGCTTCATGCTCTCCTGGATTTTCCCTCCTGCCCAACATGCTGTCAACCTAAAACAAGCCAGGGAAGCCAGAAAATTCTTATTTTATCAGAATATATTTTCATTTTTCCTGAAGGAGAAAAAGATCTCAAATCAAAACTTGATAAGAAAGACCAAAAGTAACTTTCTAGTAGGGATGGAAGAAGCTTGCCTCATCAACAAAGACAACACTAGGGGCAATTTTACTGGCTAGGGAGAATACGGCTTTTACATACTTCTCACCCTCGCCAAACCACTGCAGGGGAAAAAAATGTCAGATTACACACTTAATTCAAGTGCAAATAAACTAAGCACCAAAACACTCTTAACCTTAGAAGTGATGCTAGACATTGAAATGTTGATGAAATTTGCACCAGCTTCAGTTGCCACAGCCTTTGCCAGCATGGTCTTCCCTGTCCCAGGGGGTCCAAATAGAAGTATGCCTTTGCAGGGCTACATATTAAAGAAATAAAGTGAAAACCAACTTCCAACAAAGCCATGTTCTTTTATGACATATCTCAAAGAAACAATTTGTGATGTTTTGTTCTAACCATAAAAATCCTGCTACCTTGGTTAATTGTCCCTTGCAGAAAAGTTCAGGTCTTTGCAAAGGAAGCATTACCAACTCTTTCAAGGTATCCTTGACATTCTCGAGAGCTCCAATGTCATCAAATGTAACCCCAATGTCACTAGGCGGAATAACATCAGCAAGAAGCCTTTTCTCAAACTCATTTTCAGTAACAACATCCTGATTAAGACCAAAGCAATTACTCTGGCGATTAGAGAATGAAAATTTTCCAAAAAAACATAAGCTCATAGAAATAAGGTTACAAAGAGTACATCTAGCGCAAGAATGTACTGTAATCACCTTGAGTGACTTCTTCAGACTTTTAGATTCATTCTGGATAGCCTGCAAGATTCCGATTCCATATTGGATGCTGCAGAATTGCAAGATGGAATCAAATTATAATCTTCTGAATAATCAAACAACAGGAAATAATATCAGTGACCCATCAATTACCTCTCACTAGACAAAACAAGCCTAGCATCAACATCGCATACAGAATTGTGCATTAGATGATGACTTAGAGCCCACCCAACTACTTTCTCTGCACCTGAATGTACACCACACAAAACAATTCTTACAGAGACGTTTAGAGGAAGTATCGCATGCCAAATCTTGCAAAGAAAACGTACTTTCATTTGTAAGAGTTTGGTCCCTGATGCACAATGTCTCAAGCCCATCACATTCCATCCCACTCCGGCCCAGAACCTATATAGCATAAAGGTAAAATAAGAACAACCGACTTTGCAATGTGATATTTTAGCTGAAAGCCAACTGCAGCTTTTTTAGTTTTTGAGATAAAACTAGATAGCTAAAAAGACAAAGAATGGCAGTTTCAAAATCACCAAGCATGAAAACAGCATACCCATTCCCTCTCTTGTCTTATATTATCCAAAGACTTATAACATAAAGGCAGAAGCCCCGATGTGCTGCATAGTTCTGAATATGAGCAAGCAGAAAATTTTTACAGCTACCAAAACAAAACCTTTTGCAACAGATGATTGCCAGAAATATATGCAGTTGGAATGGCTTTGAAAACACAGCAGCAAGAACTTTCGAAAAAGATCACAAAAACAGAAAGTAGGGAACCAAATAGAGCACTAGAAAAGACACACCACAGCCCAGCAAAGGCAGGTGTTACACAACATGTAAAAGCAAGCTGTTGCAAGAGGTATTACTGTTCGCAGCTGATTCAAATTCCCCTTCATTTTCAGAGTTTCAGCATCTCGATCCAATTGCTGTTTCCAGGACGCAAGAAGTGCTTCATCCTACAAACAATTCACACGTTTTAATAATGCACCACATGTTTTGATCTTCAAAGGAAAAACAGAAGGACAAAAGTCAAGCATCTATCATACAGACCTGTGGCATATGAATGGCTACTTTATTCGGGAAAAGCTTTGTGAGAAGTTTTGTTGCCTTTGGCACTTCCTTCCCCCTATCATTTAGTCTTCCAAAACTATCCTGAGAAAATCAAATCAGAGAAAAATATTACACAAGGCCAGTCACAGCAACATTTACTAAACAAATTTTCTTGTCTTTCACTAGCACATTTGAGTAAGTTAAACTGAATTGGCCATCTAAACTGAAAAAGACGTCTACGAAATCAAGTAAGAGCTGGGAGCTTGGCACCATCGCTTTGACAAACAGAAGGCACAATTTAACTTCCTTTTAACCAACATGTAATTTTAGATATTGGAGGGCAAACAAGTCTAGAAAACGAGTTCCATAGGGTATAATTAGCTCTAAAACAGGTCAATCACTTCAAATATCGATTGAAAGGAAATACAAGGAGAAAGAATGCCACCAAAATTTTGATAGACAAACATTGCACATTCGATTTACTTGGCCAAACAGAAAATTTTCATGGGCATTCCAAAGCTGATAGTTTGAACTTTGAACAGCTCATATGATACTACCTCACAGAAGGCTCATGTAGCACCAAAAACAGCATATGCTATTCTCTTTGTAAGTACAAGCCATTCAGAAGCTTACAAAAGCAAGCAATATCACTTTCAAGAAGGATTTACAACAATGCTAGAATTTCCCTCCAACGTTTCAACAATCCATCCATGCCATAATTTACTAATAACACCATTGTGAAATTGCGAAATGGCAAAATTTGATGCGACTTTGAACTAACAATTGAAAAAGAGAAGAGGGAGAGGAGTCACCGGAAAAGCTAAGTCAAGAAGGGCAGTTTGATTACTTCCAAATTTGGTGAAAAGAAGACCACCAGGGTGTGACTGCAAAATAAAAAAATGCCACAGAATAAGTATACAGATTTATTAAGCAATTTTACATTTCTTTTGTGCAGGCCAATAGTTCAACAGCAGAACTGCCGCCCAACTAAATGATAAAGTTCTCATCATAATAAATGCATCTCCCTCATGTTTCTTTCGGAATTATAAACAGCTCGAGCTGAGACTGGCATTTAGCACTTTAAACAAATATCAGCACCTAAATTTGGACAGAGCTGACAAGCATTTCTTTGCAACTAAATGTCACTAATGCCTGAGTTGAATTCACGAAACAAAAACAATTTGCACACACCATCCACTAATATAGTGTTTCCCCATATCCTTACATATATGCATCCTAACTGACACCCGTAGTTTATCCCGAAACCTACTTGTAGTAAGGCCTCCCCAAATTTTCCTAAGCATAGACACCCACTAAGCAATATCCTTCACCACTGAACCTAATAAAATTCAATAATTCCATGCAACTGATGCCTTTTGCTCCACTTTCAAATTCATTTTATACAAGTTACCATCAAAACATATGAATCGAAGTGATTAAGTCATCCTGTCTAGAGCATAGGTAAGCAGATGCTGGATGATCCCAGCAATATTAAAATTACATCTTTAAAACCGTTACCTTTTCCTTGCGACTGTCGGTTTGTGTGTGAGAACCAATAACTACCACATTGTCAGGAAGTTTTTCAAGTCTACTTTTAAATGCAGAGTACGAATCTGAATTGCCCACAATAGACTTCTCTGCATCTTTCATGAACAAAATGAAAGGAGAGTTCCTGCTAACAATATGAACAACCTGGAAAACAAAAATTAAAACAGTGTAAAGCCAGTGAGGAGACAACACATAAGACTGGAATGAAGTACAGCCCATCTATCTCAGCAACATATGAAGTCTACCTCAAACAATGTGTTAATTAGCAACTTGTCCAAATCTTCAAACGCGGCATTCTCTAGTCGAAGATCAGTAACTGCAGCAAAAAGGGAAATGACTTAATTCACTAGTGAGAAAAGGATTAAGAAAAGAAGGATCGGTGATCAAAGACATCATGGTAAAAAAAAAGTTCGTCAGCCGGTTTAACATACCATTGCAGAAGTATCCATGACCTCCCTCACAGATACCTCCAAGATCTACACCATCTGCTATGGGTTTGTCAAACCTCACACCAATTTTTGATAAAGGATTATCCTCAAAAAGTAACACAACCTTTCCACGAATGCCATAAGGCGGACCCCTACATCAAGAGTGGACAAAGTATTAATGGTGTAAACATCATGCTGCAACAAAAGCACCAAAATGAAAATGATAAAGAAAACATTGAAGGCATGTAAACAAAGGCTTACAGGAAGGAGGAAACAGGTTCTCTATTTTTTACAGTAAAATGGAAAGAACGTTAATCATAGGGACAGGATAGAATTAAATTAATCATCTTCCTTTCTGAGGTCCTTGCTGGTCAATCATGGCTTTGGGATTTATTGTATAACCAAGCAGAGAGGGCCAGGAGCAAAAACATAACAAACAGTGTCATGCCGTAGAGCACACACCAAGAGCAGGAAAGATTCAACAATAGGAAATTGGCTGTTCTTTTTATCTTCTTAGTCCAGTAAACTGATGTAGTTTCCTGCATCAGTTTCCCCAAAAGTTTCTTTCCTTTGACAGAATTTTTTGCCATTTCTTTTCTCTTTTTTTCTTATTTTTCATTTAGAGCCAGCAGTAGTGCCCCCAAGGACTGGAAACTCACTAAACTAAAATCTCAGTCCTTCTTCCCTGTAACCTAGAAAGGTTTTTAAGGCTTTCCTTATGAGTTAGGGCCTAAAGACTCTTTGCTCGGAATAAGGACTGCTACTATGATATTCAGGTAAGGTGTGCATCCATAAGAACTAGCTTTCCCAACTTGGCAGAGTATTCTAGTTTGCTATCCCACCAATGCAATTGGATACAATCTGAAATCTCTCAGTCGTTTTTCTCGTCCAAAAGGAAAACCAAATCATCTTCTTGAAGTCTCTGCCGTTTATCTAAATGGCCCCTTACACTTTCTTGCTGTAATAAAAGTTTGTCCGGTCAAGAGAGAAAGAATGTTAAACAACATGACCAAGAAAAGGACGAACAATCATACACCAGAGGAAGAAACTTAAAATAGAACACTTTTCCAAGCCCAGGATCTCCATATGTCACACAACATTTTATATTATCCAACCAACACGCCCATGTAAATATTACTTGAATAAGATAAACTTGAGGCAACTAGCAGGAATGAAATAACTGGCACAATTAAAAACCTTCATAAAACTATCACGCACAGCCAGAACCACAAAATATTATGTCAATATGCACCAAGTAGGATAAGAAAACATTGCAATCTGTTAACGAGAAGTACTGAAGCTAAGAATTTATTTGTGTTCTCAGATAAATGTACAAGCAAATGATTAATAGTCAAAACTGTATAAAGTGATATATAACTGTACCTTGATGGTGATGCTGTTGGATATAAGCCACTAGAACCAGAACCCGTAAATTTTACTCTATCACCTGAAAGATTATACATAGAATTATCTTGCAATTGAAGAGTCCAAGAAAAGTTAAAATGTTGTGAGTGCCTCCCAAGTAACAACTTTAAGCAGCTTACCTCTTTTAAACAGGAGATTTCTAGATCCCCCAGAAAAAGAAGGCGCAGTATCAACATCCATCTTTGGTTGAGATTCCAGCTCAGAGGGAGGTGTATCAGAACAACTAGGAACGTCTGATTCAGCTGCTGATAGATTCAAGCTCTTTGGCAGGTCAATTACAGGACTTTGCTTGGAACAAGTGCAGGATTTTTCTGCATTTTGTCCATCTTTGAGAATCTCAGCTTCCTTCGAAGACAAACCCTACACATTGATAATTGAAATTTCATTTCAAATCAATGACTGCATTAAAGTGGATAGAATACCCATACCAGTAAAATTGCTAAGCTTTAACTTACACCAAGTAAAGAATGGCTATCAAATATTAGCAATTTAGCACCAAAGTATTTAGCTAGTGCCTTTGCCAACATCTCCTGATAAATCTCAGAACCTGCAAAAAAAAGTGCGATAAATATAAAAAAAACAGAATGACGTTTGTATGCCATAACAAATGGAATGCAGATTAAACAAACTACAGGAGTAAAAACAAAAGGACTAATACACTATCAAACCTGCAGGCCCAGAAAGCAAAATTCGTGGATTAACAGTCGTAAGTTCTGAGGTGTATTTCGCATGATCTTTGTGCTTCAAATGTATAAATGAAGCTGCTATCAGCACATTCTTCGTATTCTCACTGCATGAAACAAGTTTTTAAGTCTGTAACTTACAAATGCCAGAATTAAAAGCAAGCAGTTTATAGTCTCTTTACAAAAGAATTGCAACCCAGTAATTTAAGATCAAAATGAGAAGCACGGAACCAAATAGGAAAGCTATGCATGCCTATAATAAAATAACCATCAAGTCAGATCAACACGATACTAGTCAACATAGGTCAGAGAACAGTGAAATCAGCAACAAGAATAGCCAATATTAAGTGTGCAAAAATGGTATCATAGACCACTAAGAAGTGTCAACATCAATTCCAGAGGGCTCTTTGTTAGGGAGGTACACACTGCCCAAGACATGTCAACAGATGCTGCTGTTATCTGGCTTCAAGACCAAGGAATTGTATTTTGAACTACTATTTTCTACTATACTGTGAGTTGAACAATCAGTGTTGTAGATTGCATATACAAGCAACAAGGTCCATGGGATAAATTCAATAAGCACATAATAATATGGTTCCCAAAGTGACTGCACAAAAATGGCCCATATCATGACCAAATCCGTCATGCGGCATATTACAACCAGTATTTCCCTTCATTCAGCTTTTCCTCGAGGTGGGTTTTTTCCACATAAACTGTACTCATTAATAATATCTGAACAACAACGAGTCCAAGACTCTGACCTTAAACCAACTAGGATGCCTGGTCAACAATTTAATCCAAAAGTGAGACACAGGAACAGCATTTGTTAGATGAATCAGTATGTTCTCATTTCAAGCATTTATTTATCTCATAAACTTTACCGACCCTATACATGTTGTAAAAGTTCAACAAACACACCACCAGCCCACTGCCAAAACAGAATTTCTTAGTGATATTCCCAAATTATGCAATCTCCATGGATTTGGAGGACCATTCATAATGAAAATAGCAATGAAACAATTGGTTTTTCAAGCAATCTTATGTAAAAAGAGTTTGGTCACCAGCCGTCAATCTGGCCAGACTAGCAACTTTAGATCTCAGACTACACTCACATCAAGGAAAATGAAACTAAAATAATCATTAGAAGCAAAAACTCCTTAAGCACATCCGTGAAAAATATTCGAATCGATCTTTCCCTCAACAGCAAGAAAAACATAGTCCTACCGGGAAGATAGAAACATATACATAAACATAGCGTACAAGTTACTTGAACCCTTTTAGGATGTCTTGAATTCATAGACATAAAAACAGCCAGAAAATGCAACAATTTGCAAGTACAATGGGAACTATAATGCACATATAAACAGAGAACCCCTACATCAAATACTAATAAAATCATACCTCAAATAGTACGGGAAATTATCAAATGAAACTTGTATGTTTTCTCCAACTAAAATTCCAGCATGTAGGTCTTCCTTGAATACTGCACACCGCAATGATGTACCCGAAGTTGATGCCAGCTGTGAGTCCCTTGTCCACTCGTTTTTTTCCTCCAATACCTGTTTACATAGACTTTTGCTCAATTTTGATCTACAACAAGGAGATTGAAGAAACATCCTGAAAAAATGCTTTATCAAATCATTCATCCCAGAGAATTTTACATTGCCTGCCTCTACGCCAGAGTCCTGGTTGCAATCCTCGGGAAGATTCTGGCCGCTAGTTCCAACATCTGCAGCTTTATCACTCCCTTGAGTTGAAGTGCCATCTGGGACATCAAGCTCGGCCTCTGTTCCATCCTGGCCAACAGAATGAGCAGATGCACCAGTCCCTTGGTGGATTTTGCTAGTAGACAGACCTGAAGACTTCCAACGGGATAAATCTGTCCTGAGGCTTGAAAGAGATGCCAATATTGATGCTCCCGCAACAGCAGATGGATCACCTGACCTCCTCTCCAGTTGCAAAAGTTTTCCCAAGCTGTTCTGAACCTCTGCATTCTTAACTGCAACCTCAGGCATGTTTTGCTGGAAAATCTGAGTTCCAAAGATTAAGGACTTTACCATGTAAAAACAGAACATCAATCTCCATACACAATACATAATTAAAAGCACAGGATGCGTGACAATGAGAAAAACCACGAGCATGAGAAATAGAGGTCAATTAATAACTCTTCAACAGAGGAGAAGGATACATAGGCATGGTTCCCCAAAAAACCAAAGACAACTTCATCGCCCGAGTTAAGCACACAGCTGGCATTCTTCTTGACAGAAGTCCCATTAACTTGCACAGTTCCCTTGCTTCCCATGCTTTCTAGCACGGCCACAGCACTTCCCTCGCGCTGATCATGTCCACAAACAATGAGTACTCAAACTGCATGTACATATTAAGGAGTTCACCTCCACAAGAACTAATAAACATTAATCATGTTCATTTTCTTTATAACTAATCCATGGATTAAGCACAATGGGCTTGTTTTCCAATTACAAAAGGAGTCGTAACTACCAAACTGTGTTGTTTTACCATGCTTCATTAGGTTTCACCCGAAAATAACCCTACCAATAAATTCAAAACAATACCTGAATGTACTTAATCTTGCATAGAACCCCACTAATACTCTGATCCTTCAACGGAAAATTGCACTGTCTGTTGGAACCAATTGCAAAACTAGGCGTGCATATGTTTACATTCGGATTCTGCAACACAACGAGCATCAGGTCAAACAAATCTCCATACCAAAGAAAAAAGAACCATAACCACATATCTAAAACAGACAGCTTCTTTTTACTGTTTTCCGCAATATATTTTTCGCATCAAGACCAAATCTTTAAAACCCAACTAAGTGTAGGTGAGCTGGAAAGTACCTGGGCAGACTGTGACAAGAGCTTACACCAAGGCGGTGATGTCTCGAAACTTGGATTCTGCTTGTGATATAAACTCCACGACGAGAAAGAACTCCTCGGCTTCTCCACTACAACGGGAGTCGTACCTTGACAAGTCAAGTCCAAAAAGAACCAAACAACACTTCAAAATCCAAAGGAATGACACATTTTACAAGAAGATATGCATAGAGAGAGCGAGATAAAGTATCAAGCTTCACAAGGAGCTCAAAGCACCTACCCTCAGCGCTCGGCCCGACCACGGACAACAGCGGCGCCGACGCCTCCCCTTTTGCCTCAGCACCGCCGCCTCCGGCAATCGGATCATCACCGGAACTGCATTCGGCGGGATCCTCCGGCGCTGGCGGGCACGATTCCTTTGAATTCTCCGCTGCCGGCACCGGTTTCTCCGAAGTTCCACCATTCTCGCCCTGAAAATCCCAAGAAATCAGAGAACCGCAACCGGAAACTTCACAAACAAAACACACACACACACACAAAACTTCGTAACGAGAAGAATTGAGTTTTCTTGATCTTTAGAAATTCTTTCGATTCCTCTACACCTTTTGACGCTTCGGTGAAGGAGGCTTGTCCTCTGAAGAGGAAGATCTCTTGTTGTTGTTGTTTCCGGGGAGAGATCCACTTCTCCTCGTAGAAACCATGACTCTCTTGGTTTCGTTGTTTTTTGGTTGGTTTTGTTATTTCTCTCTCTCTCTCCTCTCTCTCTCTCTCTCTCTTATTCTTCAACACTAGAGAGAGCTAAAGCGAGAGATTTTCAATGCCGAATTTGTATGCGATTTACTACTACTTTCTGTTTTTATATTGTACTACTATTTTACCAAATGTGAAAAAAAATATATATGTATATTATAAAACAAATAAATTAATTTTTTTTGGGTTCTATATCTGTCTCTGTTTTTATGTCTGGTTGGTGCACCAAAGTTGAGTGCCCCCGTGCGATAAGCTTAAATAGGAAAGGCCGTGTGGTTTATTGTGCGTAAGATAGAGTAACTGCTGTGGTTGGTGGTGTAAGTTAGCAGTATTGAGTTTTGTCTTTGGTTGTTTTACATGGGAAGTAGTTGCCACTTGCCACTGTGGTCTTTTTGCTCATTGACTCTCTACAAGATTTTTTTAAAAAAAAAAAATTAGGAACAAATTTTGGTACATAATGGGTCAGTGGAAATTAGATTACCATATGTAGTAGATTAGGAAAACAAAAAAAAACTACATCTTCGCAGATACAGTTGAATATTTAAAAGAACTGGGTACACCTGCCATTTAAAGGATATAAGAAATCTCCGAATTTATTTTCATGGCAAGATAATCTTAATAATAATATCTTATACTCAAATAAGCTAACCCTAGCAATCCTTTCAGTTTTGGAGCAAAGAGAAATATTTGGTGGCGCAACGGTCAACTCCATATTTAGAATTTTTTTCCATTCTTTGAAAAAATTGAAAAAAGAAAAAAGGAGAAGAGAAAAGCCTGTAACTGAAACTGTTACTACTGCGAACTGTGAAGTGTGAAGTGTAGGGAGAGACCGTTATGGTGAAGGTTCGGGGTGGGCGCACGTGGGGGATGATTAGGACTGGGAGTGATGCTAACATGCGCGTGTGAAGGCCGCCTCCCTTTCTTTTTTTGACGGCTTTGTGCCTCTGTGGTGGTCCTGCTCCGGGTTGGCCTTGTAGGAGCTTGGATAGACTTTTTCTGGTGAAGGGTGATGCCAACCTTTCGATTTTGATCCAACGGTTACTAGGCAGGATAAGAGGATTGCGGGGCCACACATGCCTTACATGCATGTATTTGATCATAGACCCCTTTTTTTATTATTTTCTTTAATATTGTTTATAGCCATTTTTGGTAGTACCTTCTCTGTTTGTTGGTAGTGCGAGATTGTGAAATAGAAAGTTTTTTTTTTTTTGTTCAAACAATTGGAATTGGAAAATTTTTATTTGTGGATACTTTTGATAATAATATATTTTGGAGTTTTTAATGTTTGAAAATCTACTAGTTACCATTTGGTTTGTTTTTTTTTTTGTTGGTACAACGGAAGAAAATTTGGTTTGTTATTTTAATGCCATCTTTTCTTTTCTATCGCATTTTTTCGTCATCAGAAAAAGTAAGTCAGCAAGAGAAAAAAAGGAAGTAAAATAAAAGAAATCATATAAAATTTCCCTGTTATGCATAATCATCCGGAAAATAATGTCAATAAAATAATAAAAATAATAGAGACAACGGTAACTCCTGTGCTTCTAATTTTTCGCCAACCAACGTGAGATGGCCTTTTTATATTTTTTGTTCTTTTACGCCATAAATAGATTAAAACACGTACGCAATCGGAATCAAG